>PVJH01005266.1:0-114310 GCA_004026705.1 Nesogale talazaci | reverse complement strand
AATGACCTACAAAAATATGAAACAATGTGTTGGGATTGATATAGGATGATTTTAAAACTCCAGATCACAAGAAGGTTATTAATACAGAGATTAAGTATGAATAGTATTAAACCTTAAAGTTCAATTGTATATAAATTAACTAGGATATTATATAAGAAGAAAAAATTAAAAATCATTTAATTGGGGCCTCATACAACTCTTATCACAATGCATACATATGTCCATTTTATGTCAAGCACATTTGCACATGAGTTGCCCTCATAATTCTCAACACATTTGTTTTCTATTTAAGCCCTTTGCATCAGCTCCTCATTTTTTACCCTCCCTCCCTGCTCACTCCTCACTCATGAACCCTTGATAATTTAGAAATTATTATTATTTTGTCACATCTTACACTGTCCCATGCCTCCCTTCACCCACTCTTCATAGTCTGTACCCCCATAAAGAGACTATATATAGATCCTTATAGTAAGTTTCCCCTTTCTGACCCACCTTTCCTCCAGCCTCCCAGTAGTGCCACTCTCACCCCTGGTCCTGGATTCCCCATGTGTCCAGTTCCTATCTGTACCGATATACATCCTATTGTCCAGCCAAATTTATAAGGCAGAATTGGGATTATGATAGAGTGGAGGAGTATAAGGAGAAATTTGAAGTGATATGTTAAATGTATATTTGGTCCGGAAGAATCTAGAATAAATCTGTATGCAGCATCTTGAATTTTTGTCAGGTGAACTATTGCTTTATAATGCTGACATTTTTAGTGGCTTCTTATTGATATTGTGGATTTGTCTTTGCTAAGTGCTATCGGTTGCAATTCATGGTACAGTTTTCAACATTAAAAAATATATCAGATACATGAGGAAACAATTATATTTTCCTATCTGACACCATTCTCACAATCATGGCTGTATTTGAGCCTGTTGTTGCCACTGCATCAACCCAAAATCATGCCAGTTGTCCCTTTCTTCACCAACCCTCTATTTTACTAAGCACAGCATCCTTTCCCAAGCTCTGGTCTCTTCCGATAACATGTACAATTCGAGAGGCTATCTTGCCATCTTGACTTAGAATGAGTAGTCTGGCTATACGTCTTCCAAGAGAGATTGTTCTTCTATCATTTAGGGTATTTTCGATATTCTTAGGGAAACCCATAAGTCAGTTGCATCAATTCTTCTACAGTATCCTTAGTCATTGTCCATATGTATTTTCACTTGCAAATGATCTATTGTAAATATGATGGCCTCAGGCAGTTTCACATTTATCTTCAAAGTCGCATTCTTGCCTGTCAAGACTTTAAAAAAGATCTTGTGCAGCAGATTTGCCCAATGAAGTATAACATTTGATTTCTAGACTGCTGTTTCCATGAGTTTTGATTACAGATGAATGAAAAATGAAATTTTTGACAACTACCATAATATATTTTTCCAGGTTGAGAATTTTGATTTTCTTCACAAATAAGACATAATCCATGCTAAAGGTTGTAGTCTTTGAACTTCATCTCTAAGTGCATTATATCATCTTTTATTTCAGCAAGCAATGCTTTGTCATCTGCATGTGGATGGTTTAATAAGATTACTACCAATTATGATACACTATTTTTAATACCATCTAACTTCTTAAAATAGTTGTTCAGTATTCACATTGAAATAATGTGGTGAAATGATGCACATCCCTGATGAAACCTTTATGATTATAAAATATGTGGTATGTGTTAGGCTGGGTTCTCTAGAGAAGCAAAAGCAAGAATGCTTAAACATGTATATATGGAGACATTTATATTTAAAAATGGATCACAGAATTGAAGTTGTTAAGTACAGTCTGTTTTCAAAACATGTGTCTGAAGTGAAGGTGAAGGCTTCTCCTGAGTCATAGAGCTGCGGGAGCTGATGAAAGAGAAATCAGGAAAGCCATGGTTGCTAGATGCAGAAGTAGATGAATCCACAGTCAGCAGGTCAGACTTTGACTGCAGCCTTGAGTAAATGTCAGATAGCAAGGCACTGGTAACTCAAAGAACCAATAGGCACTATTATGGGACACAGATTCAAGTCTAAACAGCTTGAGTTTGATCATCCAAGTCTATATTACGTATTTAGCAAGAAGAAAGCAAGTTTCTTCACAACATCTATTTATATAGGAATTAGATTTTGTGTTAGCCTGGGTTGATTAGAGAAACAAACCCAGATATACTCATATATATGTAAGAGAAAACTTTATATCAATAAGTAACTATGTATCAATGAAATATCCCAGCACAGTTCAGATCAAGTACAAAAGATTGATATTAGCCCATAAGTCCAATATTAGCCAGTGAATGCCTTTTTCAAACACATGCAGTACATACAATGATGCTATATATAGGAAGATCACCAGCGAGTGGTTGGAAAGTACTGTAAACCCAATGGCAGTGGATGCATCTCTGGGGCTCTGCCTGCCATCAGCATGGGTTCATGTGCCTTGTCAACAAGAAGTTGAAACAGGAAGATTGTATTTTGTCCTGCCTCCAGGGAGGGAAAGAGTAAATTCCCAGAATTCTCATAAGAAGACTATACCTACAAAGAGGCATCAATCAGACTGCGATCTGATTAACAGGCTTGACTCCTCCCCTATAGTCTTATTATCAAGTTGACATGAACTTATGTAACACTTCTGTGGCAGTCATGTGCTTATGTTAATTTTATGATTGAAATGTAGGGGTGGAGTCTATCCTGTTAATCTGGAGATAGCCATTGAGTAGCCAATGAGGCCTCTATGTGGACATGGCTTTCTCCTGAGGCTTCTGGAAAATCTCGCGATATTTCCCTTGTGAAGATGAGAAGCTATCTTTCCCAGTTATTGGGAGTTAGTCTGAGAGGCAATGAGTCATGGAAAAGACAAGATGGCAGCATCCAAGAAGCTGGACGAGCTGGCGGAGAGACCACATGGCTTTGCCCTGATGGAGCCAGACCTCTGAAGGTGGAGCGGCATGCTGTTGATGGACCCTGAGCCCTGGAAGCAAGGAGCCATGGGGAGACCCCTGCCAGTGCCAGAATTCTGCACCCACTGACCTGTGACTTTGTGATTCGGAAGGAGACTGTAGACTGATTTCGGGTATATGGGTTAATATCAGACTTATGACTTTAAACTAGAGTGGGCTGGGATGCCTTTTCAGTGTCACATTTCTTTTTTATATAAACCCTTTCCTTATATCGATATGTGTGTCTTTGAAATATGTTCCTCTAGTCTACCTGGACTAACACAACTTCCTTTATTTCAATTGTTTCATGGACTAACATAACTTCCTTTATTTCAATTGTTTCATGGTTGTGACCAGAGTAAGGAGGTTAAACTTTTTATGTTTGTCTGAGTAGACTAGAAAAATAAATTCATCAACATTTGTATGTGCATAAGAAAGAATTTATATAAAGAGTAGCTATATATTAAGCAAACATCCCAGCACAGCCAAGATCAAGCGGATAAGTCCAAAATTAGCCCATATGTCCAATTTCAATCTATAAAGTGTTCTTCAGACTCACAAAACATAGGATCATGCCAAAGGCAGGAAGATCACAGGCCAATGGGTGAGAATTTTTGTAGAGCCAATGACATTGTGAACATGTTAGCAGTGGTAGGAGTCTATAGGTGACTTCTCCAGTCCCAGAGCATGGAGTCTATCAGCATAGTGTGGTGTGTCTTGTCAGTAGAGCATCTCCCAGGGAGTGAGCAGAGAGAGTGTTTCCTACCTCCAAGCAGGAAACATCAGAATTCCCAGAATCCTCTGGAGAAGACCATTCCCACAGAGAGGTCTCATTGACTATGAACTGATTGGCATAGCAGACTCCACCCCTTCACTCTTAGTTCTCTGAACTCCTAAACTACTAAACTTTGAATTATTCTTCTTAGAATTTACAGGCTGCTTGAACAGATTCCAATATGAACTTGATTACATTGTATTAGATCACATCATGGAGGGTTCCTTTTAGGTACCATCAAGTCGATTCCAACTCATAGAGACTTTACGGGAAAGAGAACAAAACTCTGTCCAGTAATGCTCTTTTTATGTTTGAGCCCATTGCTGCAGTCAATGTCAATTCATGGAGTTTTACTAGAACCTAAACTGCTAAATCATGGAGAATCTGGAACTAACCAACTTGATAACAAAACTATCACACAGCATCCCTATTCTATTTATTTGACTACATTTTTGTCCATATTCTGCAGAGATATTTTCACCATTAAAATGATGTTGATTATCAGTGACTTATAGGAAATTTTGTTTCTCTATGCTGAGGCACAATCAATGCCTAACATAATCTATACTGCAGCCTATAATCTTCACTTGTAAATACTTTAAATTTTCTCGGTTTACTGCAAGTACGACTGTATAATTTTCTTTCCTCTAATCTTGATAATGCAATTTTCTTCATATTGTCCGGCTTCTTGGATTCATTGTTCAGCACACAGATTAAAGAAATATAATAGGAAGAATTGGAAGTGATGACAAAACTATGATGCCTGTGTTTCTGAATCTTTAAATAAAAATGAACATGGAAAGAAAAAAAGGAAGTATAATAAAAGGATACACCTTTCAAACACTCCATTCCTGATTTTAAACCAGGCGGTATCAATTTGTTCTGTTCCAGTGAATCTTCTTAGGCTTTGAACTTGTTCAGTATGTGAACAAATAAGTGCTTTGGATTGATATGTCTCTTTCCACATGCTCTTCTGGATCTGGTTTCATTTACTGGAACCTCTATGTTTATGTCCTGCTACAAACATTTTTTTAAATTGTCATCACCAAATTTTTACTTATGTAAAAATGGAAAGGATTGCTAAGAGTTGGCATCTATTCAATGACTGAGTTTGATGATTGGTTCTTCTTCCACCAAAACTTTTATTGGCATATAATTTACATAGCATACAATTGAAGAGTTCAATCACTCAGTCTTATCAGGGTTGTTATGTACTCACCACAACATTAATCTTTGAGCATTCCTTTCCCCCATGGTTGAATCACCCTCAAAATGAGTTGTGTATTCATGATCATTTCTAGTGCTCCCTCCCTTCTCCTGGCCCCACCATTCACTCCTCAAATCCCCACGGTCTTCTCATCGCCCACAGCCAACCCTGCATTGCCCCCAACATCCTATATAAGTTACTATCATTACATGCCCACTCCTCCTGTGCTTCACAGCTGGGAAAACCCACAGGAAACAATGAACAACAGATGTCACTAAGGTTTTAAGGATAATATCCTAATAGCATAAAGATTAAAGTACAAATAATACGTCTATGGGAGAAGACCCTAGTCAACATTAAAAAGAAAAATAAACAGGGAGGAAATCTCTATCCTGCAACATCTGTGAGATGTTGGCACCCAGTATAAATTCAGGTTGTGCCTATAGGGAGGCAGACTAGCCAATTATCAAGTTTGATTCAGCATAATCAAGATTACGATGGTTTGTGCCTGATAGTAGGGTGTTTGGGGACTCTTGTTTTTGGCCAAAGCAAATCTGCCAGGGTCTAAGTCTGATTATATACTTTTCAGATTGGTTTTGGGCTCCCACTCTCCTCTATCACCTCCTACAAATTGGATGTTCTTAATTTTTACCTCTGATACTTTTCCCTACCATGTTTGAATTTTGTAATTGTCATCTTTAGATCACATAAGTTCATGTGTTTCTTTAGTGTGGACTTAGTTGATCTTAGCTGATCCCTTGGTTAGATGGCTTCTTGATTGAATACAACTCTTTAAGATCCCAGACAGTATTTGATTGATCCCTGGGCACCATATGTAGTCTATGCCACACTTTGCTATAGCACTTTTATCTGTGGTGATCATTACATAAAGGCGGATTTTGATTAATGCCATGTTGTAATAATTAATTTTTCTTAAATAGGGGCTAAGATTTAGTAAGAAACCAGAATTCATTCCTGACCCTATGCCTTCTTTTTCTTTCTTTTTTTAAAAAAATTCTGTTACTTGGTAATTCATACATATGTCATATCATTTCACAATTCAATTATATGCAACATACTTTTACAATTGTTTTCATAATCAGTCTCCAAACATTCTTTTTCTCCATGGACTTCTTGATGTCATTTTCTTTTTACCAACACCCCCTTCTTTATCATGCCCCCAACATTTTGCTATGCTTTCTTTCCCTGTGGGCTCCATATCCCTGTGTTTCATTTACCCCCAAACAGTGTAGCATTTGACACCACTTCAAGAGGGTGAGTTCCAATGGTGCCACACCACTTAGATATAACTTATTATGCACAAAAATAAGCAAATATAAATTAATAACTATCACAGGATTGCTGGAATAGTATGTCTCTTAATGCAGCATGCAGGCATTGATGTAGCAAGATGTTATTTGTACTTCAAACAACTGTGCACAACTCTTGGCACAGCTGTCTTCTGCTTCTTCAGAATCATGTGTTTCCCAGCTGAAATTCTCAGGTTTCAAATGTGTCTGAGGTAGAGTCCATATCACCCAGTAGGGTCCCCAAATGAGGTCTCACTGGTGCAGTTTCTGAAGCATGCCTTGTGCCCCAAATTATAGGACCCAATGTCTCACTGTTCTGTGGCACTCCATCTTGATTCTCAGGATATTCCTAAATGCCTTCAGTCAGTTATGCACAACTGGTGTATGTGCTTAAAGACCCTCTGTACCAACTATTCCGAAAAGCGTCCTCAGTCTCTCCTCCCTCCCTCAATAGACATGCACCTGTATTTCCCCAAATTTGACCATTTATCCTCTCACCACTTGTTGCCCCTCCCATCTGCAAACTGCATCCCTCTGAGAGGACTACCCTCCTCTCTGGGGGACCTCACTCCAGATACATTTGACTACCACTCTATACTTACAGTGGATGGTGTGTGTATCATTGTCACGGGTCCTCTTCTGCACTGGGCAGTTTGATCCCTGACCAGAAGACTGGATGGGCTGTAAGCTTGAGATTTTCCCTTTTCTACTTCTTTTTCTGACTACAGTGGACTCAAACGTCCCCCCCCCCCCCACTTTGGTGTGCTTCTCTCATCGTAATGTCTATCAGATTCCTCTACCAGTTGAGGTATCTCATGGTTTCATCACTGTTTTGTAGGTCTGCATAGTATTACATTGTGTGTATTTACCAGTTTTTTATCCACTCTTTTATTGATGGGCATTAAGGCTGTTTCCAGCTTCTTGCTATTATGAACTCTGCTTCATGATAAAGAGGGAGAAAACACCTGTTCATGATTTGTTCTAATGTATTTTGCTTATATGCCCACTTAGGGTTTTGCTTGGTCATAGGGTAGTTCAACTTGTAGTTGTTATAGGTATCACCCTATCATCTTCCACAGTGACTATATGCATTTACAAGTCCACTAGTCATGGATACAAGTTCCTGTTTCACCACACACATTCCAACCTTTGCTATTCTCTCTCTCTCTCTCTCTCTCTCTCTCTCTCTCTCTCTCTCTCTCTCTCGTCTCTCTCTCTAAGCTGGGCTACAGCAATGGGTTTAAGGTGCTACCTCTTGATTGTTTTGATTTGCATTTCCTGGAGGGCTAATGACTCAGAACATTTTCTCATGTGTGTATTAGTCATCGAAGGGTCTTCCTATGTGAATCTTCTATTCAGGTCTTTTGTCTACCTTATCAGAGGGCTTTTAGTTTTGCTATGGTTAGCTTATAAAATTTTGTAGATTTTCATAATCAGCTGTCTGTTATGTCTTCTCCCAGTCTGTGCACTCTCCTTTTACTTTTTAAATAAAGTATTCAAAGTATGCAAGTACTTTATTTTTATTAGACCCCATTCATGTATTTTTTCATCCACAGAGTATGCTTCATTTATTATTTATGGTTGCCCTTGTATTCCCTCCACTAAAGCTCCAAGTTTTGTCCCAGTTTTCTAACTAATGATCCTGAGGCTTTAGGCTTTATTTTTAGGTTTTTGATCAACTTTGAGTTTGTTTTTTTCATGGTGGAATATGGCTCTTGTTTCATTCTTCTCCACACCCAGATTTTCCAACACCATTCATTTAAAACAGTATGTGCTTCCCATTTAATGTTTTCTGGGCCTTTTTCTGTATGAGGCAGTTTTTATTTTATTTATCTTAAATCATTTTATTGAGGGCTAATACAACTCATCACAACCCATGCATATATCCATTGTGTCAAGCACATTTGTACATTTGTTGATGAGGCAGTATTTATATCTGGGTTTAGTGCCCTGATCCATTGTTCTGTGTATCTATGATTATATCAGTACCAGGCTGTTTGACAACTGTAGCTGGATAGTAGGACTTGAGATAAGATAGACCATTGTGCTAGTCTGGGTAGACCAGAGAGACAAATCCATAGACATGCATAAGGTTATCTGCATGAAAAAGGGTTATATACAAGATCAAATGAATATTGAGAAAGCATGCCAAACCATACAGTCCAACCCTGGAAGTCTGATATTATCCCAAATATCTGATACCAATATATTTTGGATTTTCCAGAATTCTCAGGAAAAAGTCATATCTACAGAAAAGCTTCATTTAACTATGCTCCAATTAACAGACTAGACACCACCCATTCCTTCACAATCCTCTCAAGTCCAAAAGTGATACCAGATTATATAGCTACTATACTACAACCATTCATTTTGTTCTTCTTTTTGAGGATTTCTTTGCCTATTTTGGGCTTCTCCTCTCTCCATATGAAGTTGGCAATACTTCTTTTTTCCATTTCTTTGAAGAAAGATGTTAGGATTTGGAGTGGTATTGAATTGAATCTGCATAGTTCTTTAGGTTATATCGACATTTTCACAGAATTGAATCTTCTAATCCACAAACATGGGACTTCGACTAGTATAGATCCCATCTGGTTTCTTCTAAAAGTGTTCTGAAGTTTTCTTATGATAGGTATTTAGTTTGGGGTTTAGGTTTATTCCTAAACATTTCACTTTCTGAGTGGCTGCTGTGAATGATATCATATCCATGATATCTCTTTTGGATTTCCCATCAGTAGTGTATAGGACCACATTGATTTCTCCTGTTAATCTTTTATCCTGCTGCACTAAAAAGTTCCTCTATTATTTCCAATAATTCTCTAGTAAACATCTTGGGATGCTGAATATTTAAAAACATTTCATCTACAAATAGCAAGAGTTTTACTTCTTCTTTAACCAATTACACTCCCTTGGTCTCTTGTCCTTCTCTTATGGTTAGAACTTTCCAGTACAATGCTGAATAAAAGTGGGGAAAAGGGACATCTTTGTTGGGTTCTGCTATTCAGTGGAAAACACTTTAGCTTTTCTCTATTGAATATAATATTGGCTAATGGTTTTCCATTTGTGATCTTCATTGTATTGAGAACTTTTACTTCCCATCCTATCTTCTTGAGAGTTGTTATCAGGAATGGGTATTGGATATTATCAAATGCTTTTTTCTGAATTAATTGATAGGATCACATGGGTCTTATACTATTTCTTGCCAATATGGTGGAATATGTTCATTGTTTTTCTAATGTTGAACCATCCCTGCATCCCCTGTTATGAACTCCACTTGGTTATGATATATGCATATATGTGTGTGTGTATATATATATATATATATATATATATATATATATATATCTGGATTTCATTGGTCAAGATTTTGAGGATTTTTACATCTATGTTCATAAAAGATATAGGTCTATATTTATACACATGGGATATTTGCTCATTTTGTGTATCAGGGTTATATTGGTTTCATAGAATGAGTTTGAGAGTTTGCTGTCCCTTTTATGATCTGGAAGAGTTTGTATAGGATTAATGTCAACTCTTTTCTTAGTGTTTTGAAAAATTCTCCTGTAAGTCCATCTGGACTAGGGCTTTTTTTAGTTGGAATTTTCTTGATGACTTTATACATTTCTTCTTTTGCTATGGATCTGTTCAAATTCTTAATATCTACATGTGGTAATTTAGGGAAAGAGTGTTTTTCTAGGTTTTTGCCCATGTCCTCCAAGTAATTGAATTTGTTAGCATGAAGTATTTCATATTACTTTGTTACAAATCTTTTTATTTCATTTGGATCTGTTGTGTTTTCCTTTTTCACCCCTAATATTTGTTATTGACATCTGCTTCTTAGTTTCCTTTGTTAAGTTCACTAGTGAATTGTCAATTTTGTTAATCCTTTCAGAGAACCAGCTTTTTCCTTTGCTAATTATTCCCATTGTTCTTCTGTTTTTCACTTCATTTACTTCTGGTCTTATTTTTATGATTTCTTTTCTTTTGTTGTTGGAGAGATTCTTCTGTTGCTTAGGATATAATTGTTGGGGTCCTGTGTTAAGGTGGTGACAATGACTCTCTCCTCTGTTTTCATGTCTGCCTTTATTGCAGAAAAATGACCTCTGATAACCCCTATGGCAGCATCCCATAGACTTTGGAATCTTGTGTTATAATTTTCATTAGATTTTCAGAATTTCCTAATTTCTTCTCTTCTTTTGTCCTCTGCTATTTCCTTTTTGATAAATGATTTGCTGAGTCTCCAAATCATTGTGATTATTTGTTCATATTTTCTATTGCTAATTTTAAGCTTAATGGGGCTGTGGATGGAGAAGATAGAGAGATCTCTATTTTCTTTGTTTGAATCTTCTCAAGCTTTATGTCCAAGCATATGGTCTATTATAGACTATGAACTATGTGCATCAGAGAAGAATGTGTATTATTGTGCGGATAGATGGAGATATCTATAAATATCTATGAGGCTGTGGTTATATAATCTCATGTCAATCTGAGGCTTATGACAGAAGGAGTGGAAGTTAGCTGTCAATTGGGTCGCAGCTTGATGGCGTCATTTGGTGGTACTAAGGAGATAAATATCTCATTGTAGGCGGGACATGTGTTTACACTCTATGAAACATTACTGATAATGAACATGATGGACCTACGCTGATAAAGTCAGAGCCCCAGAGCTGGAGGAGCCATGTGGAGCTTTCCCTGCCAGTGCTGAGATACTTCTGGTTCCACAAGACTTTCAACCCACTGGCCTGTGATCTTCCTGCATTCAGCATTATTGCATGGCTGTGTGGGTACAAAGAGGAATTTATGGTCTAGTACTGGATATATGGACTAATCTTAGACTTATGGAGTTGTTCTGTACTGGGCTTGGATATTTCCTCAATGTTCTTCTTGTATATTAAGCTATTTCTTGTATAGATATGAGTCTCCCTAGATTTGTTTCTCTGGGCTACCTGGACTAGCATAAAGATCATTCTGATTTACTGTATTTTCCTACTTTTCCTTTCCTTAACTGAGCTTTTTGCTAGCTGATCTCTCTTTCTTCAGAGGGATATATTAAAATCACCTATTATAATTGTTGATCCAATGATTTTTTTCTTCCACCACTTTTAAGATAATGGTGATAAATCCTAAGGGTCTTTCATTGGGCACATATGTTTATTATGGTTATTCATTCTTGTTCTATTGATACCTTGAGCATTATGAAATGCCCATTCTTGTCTCCCATTATCTTGCATAACTTGAGGTCTATTTTGCCAAAGATTAATATTGTTGAAGCAAAAACTAGCATTCTGGAGCAGAGCACTTTGATCCTCTTTCAGAATGAATGGAAGCCAGAAAGTGGACCCTCATGTCCAAGAAAAGCAGAATGTCATTCAAAACTTCTCCCATGTGCTTCAATTGCTGAACAAGGATGAACTGGGTCACCCGGAGAAGGGAGATGCTGTTTCCAGACACAAGATGGTCTTGGAGTACAGTGTCATTGGAGGCAAGTACAACCAATGTTTGATGGTGGTGGCTGTGTTCTGGAAGCTGGTGGAGCCTGGGAAGCAGGACACTGACCATCTTCAAAGGTCCCTGACCATGGGCTGTTGTATCAAGATTCTCCAAGCTTTCCTCCTTATACTGGATGACATCATGAATTCATCCCTCACACTCCAGGCACAGCCCTGCTGGTGCCAGAAGCCAGGCATAGATATGGATGTCATCAATTATACCATGCTGTTCAAACTCTTTCTGGAGAGTTGCTCTCATATAGAGATGGGACAGACTCTGGCCCTCATCACTGGCCCCCCAGATAAAGTGGGTCTCACAAGGTATAGGCCAGATGTACAAATCCATTCTCAAGTACAGGACTATGTTGTACTCTTTTTACCACTCTGTCACTGCTGCCATGAACATGGTGGGCATTGATCGGGAGAAAGAGCATGCAAATGTCAAGAGGACCCTGCTGGAGATTAGAGAGTACTTTCAGATCCAGGATGATTACCTGTACCTCTTTGGTGACCCCAGTTTGATGGGCAAGGTTGGCACTAACATGCAAGACAGCAAATGCAGCTGGCTGGTGGTGCAATATCTGCAGCGGAGCTGCTGGCCATGTTCTGGCAGCTTGAGCTTCTCCAGACTCATGAACCTCATCAAAGAGTACCCTCCATTGTCCTGGGGTTAGCACAGAAGATCTCTAAGTAGTAAAAGTGACCAGGAGTCTGGGAGGAGAGGGATCAATAAATTACTGTTTACCCTTTAGAAAAAGATTAATATCCTCACCCCTGGTTTTATTGTTGTTGTTATTGCTTTTAGCCTGGTAAAATTTTTAACCCAACTTTTGACTCTTTTGTCTGTGACTTTGAGATTTGTCTCTGGAAGAAGGCAGTCTTTCAGTCTTTGCATTTTTATGGACATGTTTAGTCCATTAACATGCAGTGTAATTAACTGCAATTGTTGACTAGAGTCTCATGACTCTCATGTCTGGTATTTTCCTTTCTTCCCTGTTTATAAGATGATATGTGTGTGAGGAGTTTATTCTTGTCTTCGTTTCTCTGTTAGATATGTGGTGCTTGGGGTTCTGTTTTTCATGTTTTGGTTTTTGGGTTTTGTTCCAATCAATGATGTTCTCTTCATGTACAGCAGGAGCTGTGCCTCTAAAGCGCTGGATAGGATTTTTTTTTTTTGTAATGCTCTTTATACTTTTAGGCAAACTATAATATCTTCTTGTTTGAGAAAACATTCATTTCTCCTTGAAATTTGATGGACAGTTTTGGCAGATAGATTCTTGTGCTGCAGTTGTTGTTTTTCAATTTTCAGAATATGTTGCTCCAATTTCTTATTTCCAAATGGTTCATTGGAGAGGCCTGAGCTTATTCCTCTCTGTTTATCCATATATGTGATTGCTTTTTCTCTATAGCTGCTCTCATGATTCCTTTTCTTTGAATTTGAATATTCTGACTATGATATATCTTGATTTTGGGGGAGAGGTGTTATTCTAAGTAGTGTTCTCTTTGCTTTCTGGATGGATACCATCTCCTTTTTGATATCAGAAAATCACAAGAATTCTCTCATTATTTTGACTTTAGGCTTATTTGTTTCATCCTGCTCAGGGACCCCAATAATTTGAATAATGTAACATTTCATGGAAGTCCTTACTATCCACATAGTTTCTTCAGCTCCTTGTACTTTTTTAAATTGTTTCTCTCATTTGATTAATTCTCCTTGCTTATCTTTTAGTTTGCTTATTCTATTTTCCATTTCTTCTGTCTCATTGAAGTCTTTCATTTTTTTCTTTAATGATGCTACTTTTTTTTTTCTAAACTCGCGAATTTCCCTTTGGTGTATACATTCATGTGCCTCTCTTTTGTTACCTGTTTTCAGAATTGGTTCTCTAAATTCTTTGATGACTCTCAACAACTTTCTCTTGAACTCTCACTGCTTCTTCAGTGTAAACTGTTAAGTTTGGGTCATTGTCAGATATTGATTTTTGTTTCTCCAGATTTTTGTGGTGCATCCTGTTTTTGGCTGTGGTCTGTGTTGCGTTGTGGATGAATTAAGGTGCAGAATCTGCATTTGTGATTAGTCATTGGACAGGCTGGCTCTGTAGGTTAGGGGAAGATCAACTAGGAGCTGGAAAATGCATTGTGCATCAATGATGTGGGTGGGTTAGTTGGGTGTGTAAGAGAGCTAGGATACAGATCATCAGCTGTGTGGTTTAGTTCGTGGTATTAATATTAGGAAGGCATCCTGGTAAGCGTCCTGATTTTTAATACGTTGGCAGAAAGATGACTTCGTCATTAAAGGGAGATGACTTACTAAGTTGGAAGAGAATGGGTCTTGTCGAGGTGTAGGTAGTGGTCCGGATGTGTGAGGGGTATATTCAATCTACAAAGTCCCTTATCAAATATGTAAATTATGAAAAGGAGAGTTCTGTCTTTCAGTTACTTGAATTTATAACAGAAAACCCCTTTACAGTAGATTGCCACAAACTCAGGATTCTCTGCTCCTTACTGCTATGGTCACAGGGTGGATATAGGCCATGCAGCTGATGCCCTAGAGAAGAGGAGCTTCTCATCAGAAGGTGGTTTGGCTAAGGCTGGTGGGACCCTTGATTGCCAGCTATCTTGCCAGAGGCAGGAAAGGTTACCAAGAAACCCTGACTTGCTGAGTTCAATTCCTCTGTGAGAAAGGGAACCTTGTGTTTTCTCTCTCAAAAACTAACAAGAATAAGGCTAAGAACTATCTGGATGCATCTATAACACATGTTCAAGCAGATTCGAAAGTCTCACTCAGTCTGCATCTCTCCCTAGAAAGCTGGGGTTATCTACCAGAGATGTTAGCTTGCTACTAGGGAGGTATGCAAGAGCTTGGCAATGGAATTTTCCAAATTGGGATAAAGGCCTGCCGATCACTGCAGTCTCCACTGTCCTGGGCCTCCAAGTGTACATGCAGACAGGCTTGTGATCCCCTAAAGATGATCATTCTTTCTGGGGTCTCCTCGCAGTATGGGAACAAGTGCCCAGGAGAATGGCCTATGGTGCGGGAAAAGCTGGTGGGTAGTGCACAAGCTTCAGCACGTCACTCGGAGAAGGGGAAAGGAGAGGGATGTGCACAAGTGGCAGGCTGTGGGGAATGGCTAGCAACTGGCTCCAGTGTGGGCAGTCAGACACTCAGGAAGAACCTGCAGGTAGCATGCAAGTTTGGGAAAGTCCAAAGTGGAGGGGAAGGAGCAGCCCAAGGAATTGAGGCATTCTGGTCCCTGGGGTAGGGAATAAAGTGAGCCATGGCATGTATGTGTTTCAGATAAGGAGATATCACAGGAAAACCTGGTGTGCAGGGTCTCTTAGCCAGGGAAAATCAAGCGGAAACAATGGGGATGGTTTTGCTTAGATCTCAGGCGTGATTTTTGTCTTGGTGAATACAGCTGAGCTATCTATGGGGAATCCACCAAAGGTTACCCAGGGCACTGTGAGTCAGAGCTAATTCCAAATCCCCCCAATTGACCTCATCCCCTACAGAACTGGCAACTACTCACTGGGCAGTGCAGATGGGTATCCCTACATTGGCAACACCTTCGTGGAAATTTCATTTTTGTTTTAGTGTTTATGATATGAACACTACTTTAAAAAGGAACAAAAAATAAGAAATGAGGTTAGCGGGTTTTCAGGGCTGTGGTCTCTCTCTCTCTCCCTTTCTCTCTCTCTCTCAGATCTCAGTTAACCCCCATATATGTTACATGTCTTCTTCTTACCTTTTCTGTTCTTAATTCTTTAAATATTCCAAAGCTTGACATAGTCAGCAAAAACTACTAATTTTATGTAAATTTTTTTTCACAGTTTTCCCTTTCAAAATAATAGTGTAATGAAGTATTTATCTTTATGTGATTGATTAGCTTTGCTGAGAATACTGTCTTCCAAAATTTGTCCCTGTCATGAGGTGTTTGATAGTTTATTGCTTTTCAGAGGTGCATAATACTCCATTGTGTATGTGCACCAGGAGTCACTTGTCTGTTCCTCTATTTGTGCTTTTTGATTGTTTCCATCTTTTTGCTATTATATAAAGTATTTCAATAGACATTTATATGTGCACATCTGTCCATATTTTGGTCTCTATTTCTTTGGTGTACACACAGTGTATAGATATTGAAGGGGTTTATGACATTTCTATCTCCATTAGTTTAAGGAAGAATCATGCAATTTTCTATGCTGGATATACAATTCTGTAATCTCATCAGCAGGGTATAAGTGTTCCAATCCGTACACATCCTCTCCAGCATTTGTTATTTTCTGTTCTTATTGGAATGTTCTATCACTTTCAATATGAAGTGATATTTCACCACAGTTTTGATATGTGTGATAACTAACGACTCTGAGCACTTCTTTACATGACTATTGGTGATCTGAGTATCATTTTCAGTGAATAGACTATTCATATGTTTTTTCCATTTTTTTGGATTGGACTCTTTTCTTATAAAGGTTCTGTTGTTTTCTATAGCTTTTTGAGATTAGTTCTCTGTATAATACATAATGACCAAAATTATTTTATAAATCCATATCTTCCATTCACTCTTTTGATGAAGTCTTTGCGTGCACAATAGTGTCATAGTTTCGGGAATTCCCAGTCCTCTCATATCTTCTGTAATGTAAATGATTTTTATTATGTTTGCTACTATATTCAAGTCTTGTGTTAAGGCACTTAAATTTGTTTCTTTTTTCCCATTGATGGTTATTATAGTTCTAGGGCTTATAGTTAGGTTGATATTTAATCATTTTGTGTTCACATTTGTTTATGGTTTAAGATATGGGGTCCACTTGATTCTTTTTCAGGTAGAGATCCAGTTTTTCCAGCACCACTGACAAAAAGACAATTGCTCCCATTTAATATGTTTATATATTATGTAATATGTATATATTATATAAAATGTATCTCATATAAAATATATATATTATATAAAATTATATAAAACATGTTATATAAACATATTATATAAATCTTTATATAAACCAGCTAATCTATTGATTATTCAGGATATAGCCTGAACAGTTGTTGTGAGAGGATTCAACCTTGACACACACCTTTCTTGACTGGAAAGCATGTACTTTTCCCTTGATATACTTTTGCAACTGGCTCTTGATCCATGTACAAACTGTGAATGAGCACAATGAAATATTCCAGGATTCCCATTTTTTTCAAGGTCATCCACAGTTCATTATATTTCAAACAGTCGACTGCCTTTGCTTAGTTAATGAAACACATCTTTCTGGTATTCTCTGCTTTCAGCCAAGACTCAACAGTGTATTCCTTGTTTCACGCCTTCTTCTGAATCTGTCCCGAACTTCTGGTAGTTCCCTGTCAATGCACTGTTGCAGCTGTTGGATAATCTTCAGGAAAAATTTAATTCTGTGAGATATCAATGATATTATTTTATAGTTTCATCATTCTGTTGGATTACTTTCGCCTGAAAAGGGCACAAATATTTATCTCTTCCAGTCATTTGTTGAAGAACGGTCTTCCATATTACCTGGAGTGGTCAGATGAGTGTTTTCAGTGCTTCTTTAGCTTGCTCACACATCTCAATGGGTGTTACATCAATTTATTGTTTTTGGTTAATGCTTTCAGTGCAGTTTGCACTTCATCCCTCAGCACCATTTGTTCTTACCTCCACTCCTGAAATGGTGAACTGTTGAGGATTTCTTTGTGGTACAGTGATGCTGTGTATTCTGTCCATATTCCCTTGATGCTGCTTGAATCATTCAATAGTTTCCCTATGAAATCTTTCAAGAGATTTGCATAATCATACTTGTAAATACTCTCTGGTAGGGGATCTGGCTATATCTGATTTTCTTTGACTTCTTGATTGCCACGAAGCAGGGTTGACTTGTGCCTTCACCTCCTCATGTTCCTTTACCCTATTCTGGCACTAACCATTCCTTATACAGAATTCTGCTTTTAAGCCGGGTTTGATAATGTTTTGCAATTGTCACACAGAAGCCACAGATAATACCAACAGTTAAGGTGGCCTATTAGGGAAGTTATAGTTTATCACAAGCCGGAATAACAATCAGTACAGATGTATATATTGGTTCACAGCGGAACCTCTCCTGAGCCAGAATCCAATTTTCTCTCTTAAGTCTGTGAGACATATGGTCTCTTGACCATTGCCTCTATACACCAGGAAGTCAGCTTGTTGCCTTACCTCAGAGTCACATGCTCTTGGTGCTGGTCCTCTTGCTGTCCCATAGTCTCCATGCTACAATCTCTGGGGCATTTATTGGTTTCCTATACCACTTCAGACAGAAATCATGGACATACTCTTCCAATGACTTTGAGCATTTTCTCTTTGGAGGATTGTTTTTATCTTTTAGTTAGTCATCGTCCCAAGGGAAATGGAGGATGGTGTGTTAAATAACACCATTTAATAGTCTTAATGTTGCTCCCAAGGAAACAAAAGGTGTGACTTGGTTCATCCCATCTATGATCCAGAAATTGCTGTTGTACTTAGGCAGCGGTTCTCAAACTGTGGGTTGCGACTTCTTTGGGGGTCAAACAACACAGGGGGTTCCCAATTCATAATTGTAGCAAAATTATCGTTATGAAGTAGCAGCAAAAATAATTTTATGGTTTTCAAACTTATTAAAGGATCATGACATTAGAAAGATTGAGAACCACTGTCTTAGGTGTAATCAAGTCAGTTCTTGTTGGGAAGTTCCTGGCAGGACCTGTGGATCTGGAAGAAATGTGTAGGAAGTGCAGGATGCTGCCACATCTCTTGAAGTGGCCTTTAAGCCACTGGGTATCCACACCCTTAGGTTGCTGAAATCCATCCTTCAGTGTCTCCTGGGATATTTTGATCTTGAGTAAGCTCTAAGCTATCTGTAGATGGCTGTATTTCTGGGTTCTCTGTTATGATCCACTGGTTATACCAACATGAAGCTGTTGGCTATTTTAATTACCAAGGCTTTTTACCTTAGGGAGTGAGAGACCTCCTATTTTGATTTTGCTTTGCAGGAGAGTTTTGTTTATTATAGATTATTTCCTTTAGATACGAAGGTGGTGATTTTTTTTTATTTGAAGAATTGTGCTGGAATTTGAATCTGGATTGTATTTAATTTATTTAATACTGACTTCTGGATTGTATTTAATTAATTTAATACTGATTTCTTCCTATCCATGAACATGGGTTATTCTTTCATTTATGTAAATATCTTTTGAAGTTTTGAAGAAGCATTTTAAAGTTTTCCTTGTATGTCCTTTGCTTCCTCTAGTCATATTTATTCCTAAGTATTTAATCTATTGGGTGGTTGCTATAATGGTATTTTTAAAATTTTATTTTCAGAGGCTTCATCCTTAATATATAAGAATACAATTAATTTTTTTCATGTGGATCTCATCACCAACTACACTACTCAATTTTTGAGTCAGATGCAGGAATTAAACAAAAAATTTCTACACCTAAGATCATGGCATCTGCTAATATATAGAAAATTTTGCTTCTTCTTTGCTGATTTGGATATCTTTGATATTGTTTTGGTGGCTAATATCTCTGAATAAAACATCCAAGACTTTATTAAATAAGAGTGGAGATCGAGGGTGCTACAATCCAGGGTTAATTAGAAGACAATGCTTTCAACTCATCTCCATAGAGTAAAAAGTTGACAATTAATTTTACATATATGTCTTTTAATATATTAAGGAATTCCCTTTTTAATATTTGATTATGTGTTTTTATGAAGAATCAATGATGCGTTTTGTAGAAAAATTTTTTTTCTCTCCAATCAATATAATTATATTATTTTGCTTGGTGTTACTTATAGTGTTTAATATTTTCTACATGCTTCAGGGAATCTTTCTTTGGAATGGGAACAAATATGGATTCACTCTATTTGATTGGACAAGAAGCTCCCTTCCAATTTTTTCTTGCACAGGCAGTTGGGCACCTCCAGTATTCCACTAGTTTGTTGCAACATTTCAAGTGGTATTTCATCAATTCTTAGAAGCATTTTTTGTTTTTTCTAATGTCTTTGGTGCAATGAAACTCCTTCCTTGTATACTAGAGTTTTTCATGCTAACTTTTGGAAAGTCTGAACATCAACCAATTTTGGTACAGTGACTCTGTGTAATCCTTCCATCTATTTTTTATGCTTCATTCAACCTTCCATAGTCTGCCTAAAGCATGCTTGAATATTTCCATTCAAGGCATGATTTCTTTTTCTCTTCAGTTGTGTCAAAAATGTTGAACTTTTTTTTTTATTTTCAACTTTCAAGCTTTTGCCCATTTCATTATAATGCTTACTGTTCTTTTGAACTGCCCATTGAAATTTTCTATTCAACTCTTTCACATCTTCTTTTGATTTAGCTTTTCCTTTTTAAGTGTTAATTAATGCCTTCTGCCTTTCATTTTATTCTTCCTTCTGTCCTTTCTTTCTATTGACCTTTTATTTTCATTATATATGTTATTGGTTTACACAATATAATCATTAGTGTTCCATTAGTCAAATCATTTTTGAAATGGCTTCTAAATTTTGGTGGGATGTAAGCAATTTTTATTTTAGCTATTGTGGGTTCATTCTCATGTTTTCCAGTTTCAAATTAAGCTCCCATGTAAATAATTGATGGGAAGAAAAAGACATTTACCGCTGGCTTTCTTTTCGCCACTGATAATGAACTTTTCCATCATTCCTACTAACAGGTATAGTGTACTGATTCCTGTGTATTTCTTTCAGAGAGGTCGACTTATAAAATTGTAATTTCTATGGTCAACTTGGTTACAATAAATTCATCCTTGATCTTGCAACATTCTATTACACTATCTTCATTATCATTTCCATCTCCATTGCCACATTTGCAAACAAATGATCCTTCCTCTTTGTTTCTGTTACATTCAAATCACAAGTAATTTTCAATATATCTTTCTTGTTTTTTAGATTTATTTTTGCTTGCATACCTTGGTAGAATTCTTCAATTTATTTGCTTATCATTTACTTGTCTTACATATAGAAGTATGGATATTATCCTATCCTAGATCGCCTTGTGTGTCAAGACAGATCTTGAAATGTCCACTTTGATGATATGTGGTACTCCACTTCTCTTGAATTTTTCATTCCTAGCATAGTATGCTCTATCTTGTCTAATTTTAAGTGGTCATTGGAACTTCATTTTGTTGGATACTGATGTCTATGCATTCCAATTTTTTTTAATGATTTGTAATTTTCTTAGCTTCATTCCACCTATATTCCATGTTCTGATTACTCATGAATGTTTAGAATAGTTTCTTCTGATTTTTCAGTTGTACCACATTTCCAAATTAAAGTTCTGAAAGCCTGATCCAATCATGTGATTGTAGTTAAGTCTACTTTCAGCAGACAGCTATTCTCCATTGTCTTCCAACCTGAGGGACTCATCTTCTGATACTATTCCAGATTTAGTCCAAAGTAATTAATAAAGACTAGTTTTTCAGTGGCTTGCTTTCAAACACCATCTGTTTCTTCTTTCTTCAAATTCTATCTTAGCTGGGAAGCTCTGCTGAAATCTGCTCTCTAGTGGTATTTGAAATCCTAATAGCATTGCGTCCAGCACCATAGCAATAAAGCAGTAAACATAGAACAACAAATGATAAACAATTGTATTTAGGGAATAACACCTGTCATGTATTTCCCCCTCCTCTTCTCCCACTTTTCTGGGTCCTTTTGTGTGTCCTTAAGACACCAAGCTTTGTAAAAGCCTTTACAATTTTTTTTTTTTGGAAGGATTTACTACTGATGAAGGCTGTGAAGCTGAGCAATGGGTTTTGCTCTTGTTTCTCCCAGGAGAGTTCATTATGTTAGTGTTTTTTTGTTATGTCTGAAAAATATATTTTAAGATCTCAAAGAAAGAGACATAAATGTCTCTGATCATTAGCAACCACTGTAAATAATGTCAAACTAAGTAGTGACTCTAGAAGCTCCTACTTATTTGTTATCTAAACTGAAGTTTTGTGGATCTTTTAGGGAAAATAGTTAATGAGAAATGAAATTTTGCACTGCATATAGTTAAACAAAGCCAAATAAACTAAAAGTTCATATTAAAACTTGAATAATTCAGGTGCTGAAATGTTTACATTATAAAAACATGCTTTGTTTGATTATTGACCTGATTGTCAATTTTGAAGTCACTTGGTCTAATTATCTGTTTCCATGGTGTTATTGATGTATACTGTTTTACAATTGAATCTCCCAGGATTTCTGCTCCTAAAACATTTCCAGATTTAGAAAACTAAAATAGCAGTATTACTTTGTTCTATTCCCAAAATGGCACTGAGACTTTTCTTTTAATTTGAAAAATATTCAATGTACAATTCAGCAAATGTTCAACTCCCCCAGATAGTTTCCTCTCTTAAACTATTGTCTGCCAGAGTTCAGATAAATGGTTTTTTTAAATTGAAAACTTAAAAATAAATTAAAGAAGTAAGCAAAGACAAGGTGGAACAAGATAGATGCCAAGAGATTTGCAGTCTCCAATAAACAAAGAAGCTGAAGCTGAAGAGACAAAGGTTTTCTTCCAGGATCTTCTGAGAGAGAATACTTTCCCTTAAAGTCATTTCTCTGAATTTGGACTTCTAGCCTTCTAAATAGTAAGTGTGAATCCAAGCAAGATGACATCTTTGACAATGTTAATCTTTTATTACCACATGATTAGCCTTAGACTTACATCTTTGTGATAGTTCAGTTATCATTCTCATGATCCACATTCTAACTTTATCCTCTCACCCCAGTTATTTACTCAATTTCTAAAAGGTCACAAATAAACTCACTGCTATTGAATCATTTCTAACTCAAAGTGCCCCTAGAAGACAGAACTATCTCGGTGAGTTTTGAGAGATGCTTAATCTCTACTGAGTAGAAGTCTGGTCTTTCTCTCATGGAGTGACTCACGGTTTTGAACTGCTGACCTCGTGGCTATCAACCTGAGGCATAACACAGAATGCTCCCTTCTACCAGTTAGAAATGTTTAAAATGTGGCTGAGCCCCAGTTACGTAGTGATTGAGTGGGGGCTGTGGCCCACTGCCTTGGCTGTTCAAATCCAGCAGCAGTTCTCCAGGAGCAAGGCTGGGCCTCCCTCTCCCAAAAAAAATCTATGAAAAAAGAAATGTTTAAAATGCACATTTTCAATAATCAACTTAGCCTACAATGCATTCTATCCTTATTTTTCTTCTGTGAAATAATAATTATAGCACTTTTATTTTGTTATTTTAAAAGATGCATCTATGTCTCATACTGCTGTATAAGGATTTCCTATTCACATTTTAAGTGTAAACTTATATAGGAAAGGGAGTACACAGCTACATCAACCAGTCAGTTGAGAATAATTTTGTCAGCCTAGATTCCTTCTAGTGTGCATTTTTCAGTCACACACTCCTCTGCCAACATGTATGACTCTGAATTATGTGAACAATTTTGGTTTAGGTCAGTGCACACAATTTAAACACCTCCACAATACCCTGCATTTTCAATCCCCTATTAAAAGTACCTATTCGGAGGGGCAGGTTTATTTAGAAAGGCAAATAACAGAAATAAGTCAGTGGGAAGTCTTTCTTAGTTATTTTCATTTCAGTTGAAATATCATATGACCTATTTTACAGATCTTGCAGAAATATTATGATAATTCCTTTTAAATCTTGAACAAGTAGTTGCAAAAATATGGGATTTACAGACACACATATCCATACTTATATAAAGTGGATTTATGACTGAGGCACGAAGTATCACAGACTTATTATTATTATTTTTTTACTAATTTCTGAGGCAGAGGTACACATATTTAAAAACTATTAGCGGCCTGAAATATATCAAGGGATCCTGAGTTATATACTTTTATAGTGTATGATGTGTACTGAATCAATTCATTGACATTCAGGAGAAAATTTCCAATTTGACCCTTCAGTAAATCAGTTAATGTCCTCAAAGTTAAAATCGAATTGTTCTTTTCTTAGATTAAGTGCAAAAGTGATTACTGCCGATATTATCAAGCTGAAGGATCCCTGAGGAATTCTATAGACCATGTGAATAAACGTGATTTTGAAGTAGAATGGTCAAGCATTAAAAACTCACTTCTCTTTTATTAGGAACCTATCAAAAATTCTATCTCGATAGAGATATCTCTAGTGCACTTTCTAGTCTCCATAGAAGGCACATTAATTAAACTTCTGGCTTATGTAAGTAGCACCCATGGTTAAGATCTTGGATACTAACTTGAAGCTGGTTAGTTCAAATCTGTCCAGAAAAGTCTTAGAATTAAAATATGATGATCTACCATTGAAAGGTCATTACTAAAAACCCTTTGGATCTACAACTTTACTATGAAGCACAAGAACATTGTGAGTCAAAATTAACACAACTGGTTTGGTATGTATGATATGTTCACTAATTGGGAAATGACCTATTGATTTCCTCATTCACAATGAAATAGTAATTGAATCATATGCAGTAAATTTAGTAAGCTAATACATTAAAATTAATTCCACATGATTTCCTGATCTTCATCTCAGCTAAGGAAAGAAATGTTCCCAATTCACTATTTCAGCCTTCTTTCGTCATCTCAGAAGAAAATCTAAACCTTAGTCAACAGAGGTCAGTATTTCAAAGAAATAGATTGGAACACGACAGCTTTACAAAGTATGTGAAGAATGGATGTGTGGGGTAACTATAGCAATGCAGAAAAATATTGTGGAAGGCTGGTATATTATAAGATGATAGTTTGGTAAGAAATATATAGGTTATATGCACTTTGACCCTACAATATATTAGCATACCAACATGGATTTATTATATTAGCAATGAGTTACAGTTCAAAGTCAGCTTCAAAATTCATACAATCTCTGAAGAGGGAGTACTCAGAAAAACCCAAGCTCAACAGGGAATCTTAAAAAGGACACTAGAGAAACTTAATAGAACTGCCACCTATATCTAATAGAAATGTTAAGCACAATTCAACATATATTCAAGTTAACATAATACCTCACACTAAGAGATCATGTGTTAACTAAAAGTTAGGTAGTTCTAAAGTACAAGCCACACCAATGTCAAAATATGAGGTTTCCCACCTTCACAAAAGTTTATATTCTTATAAAACTTATATACAGCTTCTATGAATCAACATTGACTCAATTTTCATGTAAATGTGCTTCATTTACAAGCATATGTATGCCTTTCTAGATTAAATACCATTGTTCCTATTGCCTGATATATGTCTAAGATTCCACAGGATTAAAAGGTATGTTTAAGGGTAAGCAAAAAAAATTATGACAAAGAGAATAAGCCTCCCATCAGACTCAAATTCAGATCTAACACAAATGCTAGAATTAATGAATAAGAAACTGAAACTATATATGATTAATATGGAGGGATCGCTGTTTAGCACTCAACTATCAAAGGTTGATCGTTCAAATTCACCAGTCAGTCTGCAGGAGAATGATGTGGCTGTCAGCTTTCATAAATACTTAAATTGTTGGAGATCCTATGGGACATTTCTGCCCTGTCTTGTAGGGTAAATATTAGAATTAACTCAATGGTAATGGTTTGGTTTATAATTATTATGCTAAGTGATTAAAAACAAAATATGGAAGATAAGTAATTTAAGTAGTGAAATGGAAATTAATAACAAGATTTTTAAAATATTAAAAGCAGTAAAATAAAAAGCACTATAACTGCATCACGTGATTACTTTGAGAAGCTCATTTGTAGCCAGAATCTACTCATTAGCTGAGAAAAGAATCAGTAAGCTTATGGATAGGTCAATTGAAATGACAAGGGAAGAGTACCCGAAAGAACTGTGGACAATTTCAGAAGGCATAAAGTATAGATATATGAATACCAGAAAAGAGCCAAATAATATTGGAGGTAATAATGACAGAGAAATTCTCAATTTATATATTTATTTTTGATCCAAGTGGGTTTTCTATAAAGGATAGAAATGTCAGGAATTACAATGAACTGAACACTGGCATACCCATATGTAGTGGCCTGAGGGAAGAAAGAGGGAGAGAAGGGGAGAGTTTGGGGGGAGGGGAGACAGAGACAGAGAGGAGAGAGAGAGAGAGAGAGAGAGAGAGAGAGAGAGAGAGAGAGAGAGAAGCAGCTGGAAAATGGGGTAAAATTCTCAATTTCAGTGACAGACACCAAACTGCAGATTTAGAAACCCGAAAAGACAACAAATATGGTGAATACCAAAATGAATTGGAAAGGTCACATAGCATATGGTTTTAATTATATGACATGATGAGTAAACAGATCTAAAATTATGTATTTTCCAAGAGTTGGAGGAATTAGAAAGATTGCATAAGTGATTAGCAAGAGACTTCTTAGAGTATCATGTGGGATACTGTAATGATTGCTGGTTGATGAATCTTTATTTCTGAATATCCATTTAACTTTAGAGCAAAAGTGTGAACTTCCTTTTATGCAATTAAACTAGCAAGCAAACAGAATTTCCATTTTGATTTCAGGGAATTCTAGACCACATTGTGAAATATAACAAATAAATGCTTCACAAAGTCTCAAACGACCTTATTGAAAAGGGAGTGTAGGTGGAGTTCTGACATAAGTAAATTGGGAAATGTTAATGGAAAATATGTAAGACTAAAGCAAAACATATTGTACATAGCTTTACACTGTAGATCCTAAGGTTGATAAGGTTAATATGAAGGTAAAAGCGATCCAGAAACATCTATTGCTATACATTGACAAAGCAATCCAATAAATTATAATGGATAATGGGATTCCAATTTTGGGATGGGAGGGAATAGGTTAAGTGAAGGAGAACATAATATGTTGATCCATGGGTGAATGGGTTAGACTTGGAGGCATTAGTATGAACTCTTATGCAACCTAATATAAAGACTCTGACTCCTAATGATTCCACAGGAAAGTTGAAATGCCTTGTGGGTTTTGGGGGTGGTGTGTTTACAGGAGTAAGAATCCACATCTCTTTTGTTATTATTAAATATTTTGATTGGGGGCTCTTACAATTCTTATCACAATCCACACATGCATCCATTGTATCAAGCACTTTTGGACATTTGTTTCCCTCATTGTTCTCAAAACTCTTGCTTTCTACTTGAGCTCCTGATGTCTGCTCCTCATTTCTCCTCCTACCCCCACCCCTCCCCCATGAATCTTTGATAGTTTATAAATTATTACTATTTTGTCATATCTTGCTCAATGTGACATCTCCCCTCATCCACTTCTCTGCTGTCCATCCTCCAAGAGAAGTTATATATAGATCCTTATGATCTGTTCTCTCTTTCTAACCCACCTCTCTTCCACCCTCCCAATATCCTGCCTTTCTTACTACTGACCCTACGGGGTTTTCTGGCTTGAATTCCCTGTTTCCAGTTTCTAGCTGTATCAGTGTGCATTCTCTGATCCAGCTGGATTTGTAAGGTAGAAATGAGGTGATAGTGGAGATTGAGGATGCATTTAGGAACTAGAGGAACATTGTATGTTTCATCATTGCTACACTGCACCTTGACTGCCTTGTCCTCTCCTGGAGCCTTCTGTAAAGGGATGTCTAGTTGCCTACAGATGGGCTTTAGATTCCCACTCTGAACTCCCCCCTCCCTTTCACAATGATATGAATTTTTTGTTTTTTGATGCCTAATGGCTGACCCCACAACACTTCATGATCACCCAGACTGCTGTGCCTCTTCCATGTGGATTTCATTCTTTCTCAGCCAGATGGTCACTTGCTTATCTTCATGCCTTTAAGTCCCCAGAAACAATAGCCACGCACCATCATCTTTCATGAACACATTTGCTTATCCACTTGCTTTTTCTTCTGCTATCAGGTTGGGAAGGTGAGCATCTCAGATGCCAAATTATTATTGTTCTTGTATTGGGGGAAGTACTTGTGTAGGGTGTTTCCTTAAATTAGCCCATAAATATATGTACATATCTCCATTTCATTGCATATGAGTATTTTTACATATGTATATGCCTGTGTTTAGAATTCTAAAATACCCTTTCCTTAGTAGGTCTTTCCTCTATTTCTTTTTCTTCCCTCTTGTCCCACTGTCAGGTTCAGTCTTCATTTGGTTTTCAGTAATTTCTCTCAGCTACCCTGTCCTTGATCCAGCCCTGCCGGTCTTCCTTTACCTTCCCCACCATAGATTCCCTGTCACGTATTCTTTTTTTGTCCCTGGGTTTGTTAACACCCACTCCCTCTCCCCTGTCCCTCAGGAACTATCAACCCATTGTTCCCTTTTCTGGCTTGTTTACCTCACGCATCCCTTCTGGATGGATATGCAGCATGAAAAATATATCCCAACTCAAGACAATGAACAATAAAATAACAGCTACAGCAGTAGTAACAACAAAAAGAAAACAGCATCAACAACAATAACAAACCCTATAAATAATTCAAGGTCTATTTGATGATACCAAAAATAGGTTATGGTGTCAAGGCGAGTTGCCTGAAATCCTCATCTTTTTCATGCAAAGCAGGTGGTGGATGTGAACAGTTGACCTTGCGGCTAGTAGCCCAGCTAATAACCCACCACATCACCAGGTTTATGATTATATTTTACATCTCTTAAGTTGAAAGGTCTTGGAATCTTCAAAATTCCTATGTGGTTGCTATTTTTGTTGCTTGTTGTTGATGTCAGGGAGTCAGTAGAGGATCCAACAGAACAAAATGTTGCATGGTCTTGAGTCATCCTCAAAATTGTTCTTATGCCAGAGCATATCGCTGCAGCCATTGTATCAAATCATCTCCTAAAGCGCCTTCCTCTCTCTTTGCTGCCCCTTTATTTTACAAAACACGCTGCCCTTCTCAAGGGACCGCTCTCTTCTGACAACACATTCAAATCATGTATGAGGAAGTTTTGTCATTCTGGCCTCTATTGTAACCCTTCGAGGACAAATTTCCATTATCTTTTGGCTGTCCATGGTACTTTCAATATGCTTCACCAACATTGTTTAAATCTAGCATTAAATAAATCCAGCACTTGGTTTCTAATACAATTCTCTACTAAAAAGAAGAATATCCCCTTGAATAACTAGAGTTGAAGTAGCATGTGTACAAGAGGTGACTGGAACCTCTTACTGTGTTTCTATGAAGAACATGCCTAAGCAAACAAAATCCACAACTACATGTGTCAACCTGTTACAAGAGTAAACTGAAAGAGTCAACAAAGATCAAATTTAATAATTTGAGCAAAAGAGTAAATTTGTATAGCATTTATATAAAGAAATATCCATAAAGTACATTAATATACATACATTATCAATAAGGAGAAAAATGTGAACAAAGACATTAATCTTTCATCAAAAATTTCACATAATGTAGGCAGACAGTCCAGCCTGCACACACATAAATGTGTTACATGCTACTTTCTTCCACAAAGTACAACACAGAATTGGGAAAAATCTTTCCACTGGATAAACCTGAGAGACATTACCACACTGTGGTGAAAAGAGCTATTTCAAATGTGGGAAGCAGTGTTGGTAGCACATAGTCTTAAGTTTACTTCCACGATCCTTTTTGCTAAACCTTTAATCTCTTCATGACAACAAAATAAAACAAAGGATGATGCAAATCACAAATGAAACACGCTCTCAAGAATATCTCACCAGCACTCTGTAAAGCTAAAATCTTCATGAAAACGAAGTATGAAGACTTAACCAGAGCATCTCCCATAGTCCTTAAAAAATGACCACAACTAATAGGACCTTAAGGAAACAAGATGGCTAAATGGATTGTTATATTCTGTATTCAATTTCTGGGATCCTGAAATTGAAAAAGAGGATGACAGGTAAAAATAAAGATATGGAAAAGAAATATAATTATCAGTAATGCATCAGTACTTTTCATAATTTTGGACAAATTCTCTGTACTAGTATAAGATGTTAATAATATGGGAAATGATGTGTGGCTTATGTGAACTCTTTTTATGTCCTCAGCTTTTCTATGTACAATAAATTATTAAGTACTAAGGTTATCAACATTTTAATAGATGAAAATTATTTATTAAATAAGTAATAAAAAAGTAATATTTTCTACTTAGCACATATTATTTCTTTTCAACAAAATAGTTTATAATGTACAGCAAATAAATGTCTGCCTCTATTTATTAAGAAGGAAGCAAAACAAAGTAATATGCATAAATGATAAATTCACTTTATAGTCTGAAAAAAGACATTTTACTACTAGTCTGCAGTAATGTTTCAAAAAGTGTAGTCTTCCATATATCAAAACTATATAAAATCATTACTCACTGTAAAAAGATTTCTATTTTTAAGTTGATTTATTCTTCCAAAATATTAACAGTGCTTTCATGACAGATGTACACATGCACAGAGGAACCTGGTGTTCCAGAAGTTTAAATGCTAAGTGGCTACCTATTTCTTATAACTAGTCACTCAAAGGAAAAAAGATGTGTCAACACTTGAGTGCCCACCCATTAGAAAGTTGGTGATATGCTCCTATTAAGATTTCACCTAGGAAAGCTCATTGGGCAGTTCTATGCTGTCATGCTAGGTTGTTTTAGTCAAAATAAACACAACTCTGTGACACGCACACAAGTACACACACACACCCAGCCCCCCCCCCCCCCCCCCCGAGAAAATAAAACTTACAAAAGTCAGAACTTATCTAAGTTGGAATTCTTCAGAGAAGGAAAACAGAAATATTGTCCACTTAATAAAGCATGCTAGAAAAGTGCTTACAGTATGCTGTCAAAGGCAGACAATTTGATTCAGAAAAATGAGACAATCACATTTGGTTGCAGCTTTCACAGGTTTCCATGTGTGGCAGGGGGCTTTAAAGTTTCCTTGGAAAGGTCAAATTAAGATATATTAGACTCTTTTCATGAAATTCATAAAGCCTATCTATTGTGTGTAAAAATATATACACATGTACACATACAAGTACATATATGCACACATACATCAAACACTTGTGGTATCGTCTTTTTAAAGTGTATAGACAAGCTGATTAACTCACATATATTTTTAATCTCTTTGTTTATGTTTTAAAATTAGATTTTTTTCTTTTATCTTGTTCCTTTAGGCATCACCCATTTAAAACAAAAATATTTTATATGAAACTGTGGATTTCCAACTGCTTTGGAAGCTAGGGTACTGGTTAATGATACCTATTATCTGAAACAATGTAGGAATTTCCTGGTTATCCCCATCTTTTGCAGGGTTATTGAGGGTTATTAGGAAACAACTTCAAAAGAAGGATCTATGAGGTGTATAAATAATATAGATTTTCTAGGGAAATATTTCTTTTGATTTGAATTCTAGACCCCGTTTTTTAAAAAAATAGTGGCATTCCCAATTTATGGCTCACACTAAAACTCATATATATTTATATAGACACATCATTTTATTTTAATTTTTCTTTCATTCTCTCATTCGAATAGCTCTTAATTTCAAAATCCAAAAATGCTATTGCAGCAAATCGATAAGCATGTATAATAGACTCATCACAGAACTGTTAATTTGGCTTTGATTTTATTTCTGTCACATAAAAATTAATTCTACCAAATGTTTAATGAGTTTTCTTATATTGACTTCATTTCTGTTTTGTTTGATCGATAGATAAGTTATTGCTTAGGTACATATCAATAACATTACTTGGCATTAAAAATCTATTGCAAAATCACAGATTTTCTATTCTTTGTCACATGTGTGATAGCTTCAAAACTTCTAACATGAATTTGTAAACCTTCAAAACAGACCCACCTAAAATGATTTTTCACTAAAGTTTAAATTACTTAAGCTTTAAAAATTTCTTAGCAAAATAAATTTTCAGAGATTTCAGAAAATTTAGTTGATATTTAATTCTTTTAAAATATTATTAATTGGGAGTTAATACATAGATCACATAATTCCATCTTTCAACTACTTCACACAGTATTGTACAATTAATGCCACTATCAGTTTCCCAACATTTTTTTCCTTCTTGAACTTCTTGTCATCATCCCCCACCTTTTTTTTAACCATACCATGCCCCCTGTACACCCAAACACACACAAAAACCTTTATTCTTGATTCTTGGGTTTCATATATAAAAAAGCATATACTACAGCTTCAATGTGGTGAAGTCCTGAGATAAACCCTAACATGAACAAACTAAAAATAAAACAAAACTAAAGAACATGTTGAAAACCATATCAGGTCCAGTATGTGTCAGAAGGGGGAATGTGTTTGTTTGGGTAGACTAGAGAAACAAATTCTTATATATGTAAGGCAGAGTTTTATATATAAGAGCAACTGTTAACAAAGCATTAACAAAGCATCTCAACCCAGCCCAGTCCAAATCCATAAGTCCGATATTAGTACCTTTTCCGATATCAATCTATAAATCCTCTTCAGATTCACGAAGCACATGCAATGATACCAAGATAATCACAGGCCAGTGGACACAGAATCTTATGTATCCAGTGGTGGTAGAAGCATATCAGCCCTGGCAGGTAGCTCCCCATAACTCCTCTAGTTTCCAGGTCCCAGGGTCTATCAGCATGCTGCCATGTGTCAACCCAGCTGCAATTCTCTCAGGGAGTGAGTCCAGAGAGATATTGTCTCTGCCTCCAAGAAGAAATTGCCACATTTACCAGAATTCTCAGGAAAAGGCCCTGCCCACACAGAGGTCTCATTGGTTGTCTCCAAGACTCCACCCTACACATTTATTTATTTATTATTTATTATTTATTTTTGTGGGCATCGCTTCTCCTTGGTGGGAGTAGGAGGCCCAGCCTTGCTCCTGGAGAGCTGCTGCTGGATATAAACCAACAACTCTGTGGGCCACAGTCCACTACCACTATGCCACTGGGACTCAGCCCGCCCTACACTTTTAATCCTTAAATTGACACCAGATTAGGTGACTGCCCTAGGGGATACATTAAAAAAATTTACTGTACAAGTCGGGTTTATCCCATTTATCTTCTATATATATATCTGCAATATACTCTGTTTTTAACCACTTTTCTCCCATCCTTCAATTATGGATAGGGGGAGCTCACTGGAGACTTATTTCCTACATAGTTCCCACAAATGTATCTTGGGTTCCCACTATCACCCATAACCTTTTGCAAACCGAATTCTCATAATTGAGGCTCTGACACAAATTCCTCCTTCCACGTCTGTGTGTATGATCTACACTCTCTCGGTGACTGATGCTGGTGTGTTTCTTCTGCGGGGACTTAGGTGACATCTCATTTAGATGGCTCTTTGTTTGGAGACAAGGCTCTAGTTCTTCTAGTTTGGTTTTTCTCATCACTGATGTTTCTTTGCATTTTACTTATGAACATCTGTAGTTTGAGTAACAGCAAAATGAGAACAACAAAAACTGTAAGGTCAAACATAATATACACCTAAAGCAGGTTATAAACATTAGGAAGATTGAAACTTAATATAGTACTTATTCCTTTCAATTCTGACAAAGATCCTAAGAAAAATATTATTCCCTCTAATTAGACTGTAGAGGCTGTGTAGCTCTGTTCTGCACATCTCATATTGTACAATAAAAGCATAATTTATCTTTCCGAAGTGACAGGTAGATTGGTGTTAGTGAGATAAACTCTATACTTTGACACTAGTTTTATTAGGATTTAACATTATCCTAGAAATACATAGGAATAGACAAATAAAATGGATAGATAAGTTAGTTTGTGACTGATACATTTTTGTTTGGTTGATATTTAGCATATTGAATACCAAGAAAATCAATATTTGTTAAAATTGTCATCAAATGTAAGGAGTCCAAACAGTGATTTGTATATTGGTTTTAAAATTTTGTTGTAGCAACAAAATATATTGTTTAAATGAAATTTTAATGACATAAAATACAAGGCTAAATTCAAAATATAATAGAAGTTTGTAGGTCTGGATATTATTTCCTTGAATTCATGAGGAAATTTCATGATTCCCTCTAGACTTTGGTTTGGATAATTTGGATGAAAATAACCTAACCCATTACCCCGACCCCCCGCCCCCCAACACACACACTGCAAAAAAGGAAAAAGAGTAAGATTTATGTGATTTCTAGCTTGGATCTCAGTATTTTCTCATGAAGGAGCTAAAACTGGAACTTAACTCTTCATTATTGACTAGTTGAGCATAATAGTGCTATTATTTGAGAGAAAATTAAGCAGATAGATTTAGATCATCTTTAGTTTTGAATTTCTATTTCAGAAAATATTTTCTAAATTTTCTTTTTTTGTTGTTCTGTTTTTTGTTTTTTGGGCATCATTGCCCTCTGCTGGTGGGAGTAGGAGGCCCAGCCTTTGCTCCTGTGGAGCTGCTGCTGGAATTGAACCTCCATCCCAGTGGGCGGCAGTTCCGTGCACAACTACTACGCCACCGGGGTTCTGCCTTTCTAAATTTTCTTGTAGACATTTGAAGTGATTTCATTAATTTCTTTTGTGAAACTACACAGGTGCACTTTAGCATAATCCAGATATATTTCTTCAATAGCCATTTGCATGGTAAGTATTCATTACAAAAGGAGGCTTGGTACTGTCGTTGGGTAAGTTGTATACTGAAAACTGCAAGATGAAGCTAAGTGGACCTGCGATGATTGACAAGCTTTTCAGAAAACTTGTATAAGGTGACTATTTGTATTGGGTTTGTACCATCCAGTCAGTTTCGACCCCTCGAACAAAACATTGCCTTGTTCTGTGCCATCGTCAAAATTGTTTCTTTACTTGAGGCTATCGTTAGAGGCATCATATGATTTCTTCTCAATGAAAGACTTCCTGTGTTTACTCCTCCTTTACTTTAACAAGCAGGATGCATTTCTACAGGGACTGTCTCTCCTGAGAACATGTGCAAAGTACGTAAGATGAAGCTTTAACTTCTGTGCTTCTAAAGAGCATCTGGCCTTATTTCTTCCAAAATGGATCTGTTTGTCCTTTTAGCATTCCGTGATTCTTTCAGTGTTCTCCTCCAGCACCACAGTCCATCAGTCTTCTTTATTCAAAGCTCAATTTCACACACATATGAGGCAATTTAAAATACTATGTTTCAGCCACACATACCTTAGTCCTGAAAGTAGCATTCTTGCTTTCAAATTCTCTAAAGAGTTCTTGTGCTGGAGATTTGCCCAGTTCAACTTGTTTTTCGATGTCTTGACAGCTTCTTACATGACCTTTGATTGCAGATCTAAGCAAGATGAAATTGTGAAATTTCAGTATTTTTGCCATTTTTCATGATGTGATCTGTTGGTCCTGTTGTGAGGATTTTGGTCTTTATGTGTTGACTTGTAATCCATAGTGAAGGCTGCAATCATGATTTTCCTCAAGAAGTGTTTCAAGGCCTCTGTCCTTTCATGAAACAAGGTTGTGTCATCTGCATATCTCAGGTTATTAATAAAATTTCTTTCAATCTTGATGACACTTTCTTATTCATATGCTTCAGTTTCTCTTATCATTTACTCAGCATGCAGATGGAATAAGTCTGGTAAGAGTATACAGCCTTGATGCAAATATTTTGTGATTGTAAACTATGCTGCAACCTCTTGTTCTCTTACTGTCTTAGTTCTCTTAGGGGACTTAGTTTCCTTAGTGACTCTTGATCCCTGAAGAAATTCTTCATGAACACAATGTAGTTTTCTGCTATTCTCATACTTCTCAAGGCTCTCAATAGATTTTCAGGACCCAGAGAGTCAATTGCTTTATCATAGACAATTAAATGCTAGGAAACATTTCTGTCTTACTTTTCTTTCAGCCAAGATCCACATGACATCAGCAAAGATATCCCTTATTCCAAGTCCTTTTCTGAATACAGACTGAATCTCTGCCTAATCCATGTCAATGCATCAATGCATCTGATGTTGATCTTCAGCATGATTTTACTTTCATGTGATATCAATGATATTGTTCTTGAATTTGAGTACTATTGGGTCACCTTACTTTGGAATGGGTATAAATATTGATGTCTTCCCATCAGTTTGCCAAATGAACTGTCTCCCAAATTCCCTAGTATAGATTAGTGAGAAATTCCAATATTTTATGCCTGTGAAAACATTTCAATTTGTATTGCATCACTTCTTGGGGCATATTTTTGCCTCATGATTTCTGTGGAGCTTGAACTTCCCTCAGCACTATTTTTTTAATGCTACCACCTGAGAAGGTTGAATCTGTACCAATTATTTTGACATAGTGGCACCATGTATTTTTCCATGCTCTCTTTTTGCTCCTGCAATATTAAATATTTTGACTTAGAATCTTTTAATATTGCATCTTGAGGCTTGAATGTTTTTTTCTTTTAATGCTTTCAGTTTAAGATATGCTAAGCATGTTCTTAATTTTTGGTTTATGAACTCTAGTTCTTTGCACACTTCATTATAATATTTGACTTTGTCTTTAAAATCTGCCCATTTAAATGTTCTCATGAGCATTTTGACTTCATTTTTTTCCCCATTTGCTTTAGCTAATATATGATCAGGAGCATATTTCAGTGTATATTCTGATATCCATTTTATTTCTTTCTTTCTTGTCTTTATTATTATCGTTTGCTTTCTTACTGAATGATGGTCTTGATGTCCTCCCATAGTTCAGCTATTTTGTCACTAGTTTTCAATGCAGCAAATGTTCCTAAGATATTTTGGAAACTCAAGTAGGATAAACTCAAGATCATATTTTGAGTCTCATTATGTCAATCACCTCTCAGTGTCATATCCACCACTGGGAATGTATGAGTGGAGTCTAGCCTGTCAGTCTGGCGATCGCCAATGAAGCCTCTGTGTGGGCATGTTTACTCCTGAGAATTTTCAGATATCTGGCAGTATTTCCCATTGGAAGTGAGAAGCTATAGACTCAGTTTCTTGGAGATGCGCTACTGACAAGAAAAAAGGGCAACACCGACTCCGAGTCCGCGAAACTGGAAGAGCCAGAGGAGAAGCTACATGAACTTACCCTGATGGAGCCAGACCTCTGAAGCCAGAAAAGTCACAGAGAAACCCTGCCTGTGCCGAGATTCTTCTACTGCCAATGGACACTGTTGATGAACCCTGAGCCGTGGAAATGAGTAGTGATGGGTGGACCCTTGCCAGCACCGGGATGGTTCTACAGCTGCTGGATGCACAAGACTCTTCCCACTGGCCTGTGATTGTCCTGGTGTCATTGCTTGCTATTTGTGAGTCAGAAGGAGATTTTATAGGATGGTATCAGACTCATGGGCCAACAATGGCATTATGACCTTGGACTGGACTGAGTTGGGATGCTTTCTCAATGTTCCTTCCCTCTTGTATATACTGATATCGGACACATGGGCTAATATTGGACTTATGACCTTGGACTGGACACATATTGAATATTGCAAAAACATCTCAGCCCAGTCCCAAGATCACGTGCATGGCAAATATATTTTAAGCAACACATGTATTTATCCAAATGGAATATACAGAAATATGAGGGAAGAGATTATGAAGAAGCTTGAAAACAACAGCCAAAACCAGGTCAGGGACTGATATTGTTCCTGCAAAATTCTATCATGTCATTTTCAGCCTAGTTTCTATTACCAAGAAGACAACTTCCAATTACATTTCCTTCTCTTTGTTTCCAATGTTGAATTTCATTCTCCAATAATTATCAATGAACCCTGATTGCGCATCAGATGTTTGTATTTGATCTGGGCCAGAATGAGATGTTTTTGCAATATTAAATTGTTCTTTATATAAACCTTTTTCTTATACACATATGAGTGTCTATGAATTTGTTTCTCTTGTCAACCCATACTATCATAGGATGTTAGTAAATTTCTTCAATTTCTGTATCACTAGATTTTGTGGTTGATGCATAAATGTGAACCATAGTTGTATTGATCAGATTTCTTTGAAGGCAAATAGATATAATTCTGTCACAGAGAGCATTGTATTTCAAGGGAGATTTCGAAATATTCTTTCTGAGAATAAATGCCATGTCATTCCTCTTGATTTTGTCATTCTGTCATAATAAATCATAAGGTTTTCTGATTCAAATTGGTCAATGCCAGTACATTTCAGCTTAGTAATGCTTTTAATTTAGTTTTTGACAACTTCCAATTTTCATAGCTTCTCAATTGCTACATCTCAGGTTCAGTGATTTAGATTTTTGCAGCTTAATTATTTGTAAAAATTTTTGCTGTTTCTTCTTACCTTGAATTTTGCCCCATCAGCAAAGGAAGATTTCATAGACTCTATTTCAGGATTACTCCAGACATGTCACCTTGGTCTATGTACTTTGAGAAAGCACTTCCTCATCAGTCACATTTTTAGTCCTTCCAATGTACTGAACTCTTTCTCCAGCATGATCTCTGACAATGTCTGCTTCTAGCCATTAGGCCTGCGGTACATAACAATGTCTCAACAGTATGCATACAGTTTTCACTGGCCACTTCTGAAGTGTCCAGCTGAGTCCTTCCTCATTGCCTGTTCTTAGACTGGAATCTCCTCTGAATCCAGTACACTTAGTCTGATGATCTTGCTGGCATTTGAAATACAATGTCATTGCTTCTAGCATCACAGCAACACACAAACCACTGCCATGTGACAAAATTATGAAAAGGTGGTAAATAGGATGACTAGGAATCACTAAACATATGCCAGATTATCATTCTGTAATGGATTCCTTCTTGCTGTTTCGTTGTTAGGTACCATCAAGTTAGCTCTGACCCATAGTGACTCTGTTCACAACAGAATGGATCGCTGCACCTTGCTGGGCCATCCTCACAATTGTTTCTACATATGAGCCCAATGACACAGCCACTTGGTCCATCCATCTCATCAAGGGTTTTTCTATTTTTCACACCCCCTCCATTTTACTAAACATGATATTTTTGCCCAGGGGCTTGTATCTCTTGACAATATACCCAAAGTATGCAAGATGAAATTTTGGCAACCTTGCTTCTAAGAAGCCCTCTGATCTTACTTCTTCCAGTACATATCTGGTTTTCTTTTTAAAAGCACCTAGTACTCTCAATATGCTTCTCCAGCACATGAATTCAAATGAATTAATTTTCCTAAAATCTTCCTTATGCAATGTCCAACTTTCACAGGCATGTGACTCAGTGAAGAATATCATGGTTTGGGTAAGGTGCAACTTTGACCTCAAAGAGACATCCTTGATCTTCAATATTCTAAAGAGGTCTTGTTTAGCAGATTTACTAAGGGAAGGTATGTTTTGATCTCTGGGTTGCTGCTTCTATGAACATTGTAGATGCAAGCAAGAGAAAATTCTTGAGTGCGTCAATGTTTCCCCCATTTACCATGATGTTATATATCGGTCCCATTGTGAGGATACGGGTCTTCCTTACGTTGAGCTGTAATCCATACTGAAGGCTAGACTCCATGCTTTTCACAAGCTATTGCCTCAAGTCCTCCTCATCTTCAGCAAGCCAGGTGGTATAATCTGCATATCACAGGTTGTTAATGAGACTTCCCCCAATTCTGATAACACACACGTCATATAATCCAGCTTCTCTGATTATTTTCTCAGTATATAGATTAAATATGTATGATCCAATTATAGAACAATATCGTTAATATACATGGAAGTAAAATTTTGCTGATGATCATCCACATACTTACAAATATATGTGCTTATTTTTGCCTCTATAAATGTCCTATGCCTCCTAGTTCTTTCCTCTATTTCCTTTTGCTTCCCTCTTGTCCCACTATCATGTTTGGACTTAATTTGGGTTTCAGTAATTTCTCTTGGCTACTTTGCCCTTGATCAAGCCCTACCAAGCATCCTACACCCTCCTTGCCATCAATTTCTGATCACTTGTTATTCCTTGTCCCTGAGTTGGCTGGCACTCCTTTTTTTTCCTACCTTCCTCTTCTCCCATGTCCTCCTGGAATAATTGGTCCCATTATTTTCTCCTCTGGATTGTTTATCCCACCTATCTTGTCTCACGTACCTTGCCATCTTACCAGGAGAGATCAGTGCCCCCCAAAAGGATATCATGATTCATAAAATAATGGGCCAGTGGAAAAGAGGAAGACCATCAAGGAGATGAATTGACACAATGGCTTAAATGAATTTAAGCCATCATAAGAATTGTGAGAACAGAACTATGTGGTGTTTGGTTCTGTTGAATGATGGATATCAGTTAGATGCTGCTGAGTTAAAGGTACATAGCAACACCATGAATATATTGGATGGCAGTGGATATAATATAACTAATGAAATAAAACACATTTATGTACATGGATGATTTTTGTGGGGGAAAGTCAGAGATCACAGAGATGAATTAATTGTTGAGATATGAGAGGAGTCTAATGGGGTCTAATTTCTCCTTCAATCATGTTCTGATTCAGCTGAAGCTGTAGAATAAATCGAGTCAACTTGAAAAACCTCATATAGTGGCAATTTAAAGTCCTTGTGGGTTGTTCATCTTTTCTACTTACCTCATAAAGAGACAGATGTTTGCCTCTGACTTTATACGTCCGAAACATAGCAATCTGCCAGTGAGCAACTGTGGGAAAAAGCAGATCTTCAGTAAAATATTGGATTTATGTTAGAATGAATTTATGTTATGTCAGTGATTCATGTTTCAACTAAAATTGAATAGTGTTCATTTGATTCTAGATTCATTATAAATATTTGTAAATCAATAAATGAAAACCTTACCTCCAAATCCCCCAAATAAACTCTTTCTTAGTTAAAATGATAAAAAATATAACAATTTTAAAATATCTTAACTGATCTGCCTGTTTCAACATTCTTTTGTAAATTTAACCTGAGGGCAGAAAAAAATAGTAAAGAAAGCATTTGTTTAAGGTATGTTTAAAAAACTGAGAAAAATTAACTGCTCCAGTCAAACCTTGTAAGATCAGAAGAGCAGATGCTCATCACAGATACTGTGCTTCCTGCACCTGTGCAGTGGTCTTCACTCAACTGGCCATGTGAATTACAGGGAACTAGTGACATTTGAGGGTTCAGTTGAGAAGAAAAGAGTTTTTAACTACTAATATTTGCTGATAACCATAAACAAATATTAAAGTATGTGCAATAAACAGATTACTACCTTCAGTGTTGATTCTTTATTTATTTTCTATTAGTACCTTTGAGAGGAGATTTATACTACAGAGACATTTAAAGCTCTTGGGAAAATGCCTCAAGCTTGATAGTAATAACAAAAGCTCTTAGTGTTTTTATAGATTTCCATTATATACAAGTTGTTTGTTTAACCATTATATCATTTAGTACCCATGACTGGGTGACAGATATTTTTATCTACCTAGTGCAGAATTGGAAACATATTAAGAAGACTTATATGAAGTGTAAAAGGTCTCATTAGGGATGAGTTGAAACCACAACCTAGTTATATTTAACAGAGCATTAATATGTTGACCACAATCATCTCATGCTTTGTCTTATCATCTACACATTACTTGCCAAGCAATGTAATAGAAAAAAATTAGTAGTGAGATATTGAAAATAATTTAGCATGTTGGATGTTGAGCAATGGGCTACAAAATGTTACTCAGCTGTGACTGCCTCCCCCCCCCAAAATTTTTAAAGCAACTTATTAATAGCCAGTAATTAAAGAATGAGTTACCTAAGTAAAAATCTGTGTAGCATTTATTTTACTACAATTTATTATGAGGATTATGTTCTATTCAAATTTTCACCAAATTTTAAACTATGTAGAGTTATTTGAAGAAATATAACCATTATCATAGCAGCCAGCCTTTTTTCTTCATATTATTTCTATGTACCATGCTTAATAGCTTGAAAATTAACAGTTAAATTGAATGTTCTGTCATTCCTGGAGGAATATCAATTATGCAATGGATGATAACAGAACTGTTAACTCAGCTGTCAGAGGTTCAAACCCACCTCTTTGGGAGACAGGCCTGCACATTGCTTGGGTAAAGGCTATAACCTAGAAACCGTGTGGAGATAGTTGTCAGTCACCTGTGATTTGAGATTAACTCAATGACACCTAACAACATGAAAAGCAGACCCTCCATAGGAAAAATTGTGAGGATGCGAGATATTCTGAACTGGAGCCCAAGTTCTTTCTAACAAGGTTTCATAATAATGCACATATTAAAAAATTTAAACTTTAGAATCCTATATATTATTTATTTTCCCACCTGTTAAAGAAACCCTAATCCTAATATAACATCCATCTGCATTTATAAATATAATTTTATTTGTTAATTTTCCCTATATTTAATCTGATGAAAGCAAATAAAAATGAAGGCTTAAACTGTTGGTTAATAAAACCGCTAATGTGGTAAATTATTCTTACTTTATCAAGCCTAGAGGTTTATTAAAGGAATTGTGGTGCACAGTTAGATATTCAGATACAATGTCAAAACCTGAGCAAATAACCTCTTTAAGATGCAGGTAAGTATAGTTTGCTTAGTCAGGGGTTAGCTATTCAAAACTACCAGTCACTCCATTGCAGAAAGACGGAGCTCTCTGTTCCTACCCCACAATCCTAAATAATTCCATTTTCAAGAGGCATTTATTAGATGTCCTTGAATACTTTAGGTTTACGGGCTAGTGCTTTAATAAACATATACCTAGTTTCTGTTAAAAAGATTATCAGTGGTTGATTTTGTTTTTAAATAAAATCAAGTGTATGACGTAACTATGATAAAGGTTTAGAAAAAGAGGAGAAGGTTCATTAGATGAATTAATTATTAATTATTATTTTGTTAATTATTCAATATTCTTCTTCACCATATTTCAAATGCATTTTTTAAAAAATGGAGAAAAAGCTTTTGCTAAGAAGTTAACAGGTCTGTACTACAATAAATTTTAACAATTGCACATTTGAAGACAAACATTAATGGAGCAATATAGTGCAAGAGTAAAGTGAACAATGTATTAACTAGGCATCCTGTTCATCCATTCATGAGTTTATTACAAACAAAACCTTGTAAACCAAGTTACTGCAATAAGACGATGGTTGCAGACTGGTTTTTCCCACTGTTACACTGGTCATATTTCTTATGTTGTTTGTGTATATCTGATCCAATAAAAATAGTGGCTTCCACAGAATCCACTGAACCATTAGAATTCAAGACAGAGAGGTCAATTCAGAAGTTTATAGCAACTGTTTTTTGGTTCATTTATTGCTGTGGTTTTGTCTAGTTATGCTTTCTATTAATATAGCTGCGTCAGGATTCTCAGGGATTTGCCAACTGTTGTGAGGTGGCATCAAGTTAGTTCTAAGAATAATGATCATATGCCTAGCAGGAGGAAGCAGTCCCTGATCCTGGGCCATGCTCACCATTGTTCCAATGATTTAGGCCATCGCCCACAGGGTCAACCCATCTTCACGAGGGTCTCCTTGTCCTCTACCAAGCATGATGTCCTTCTCCAGCATCTGTTCTCGCCTAACAACATGTCCAAAATATGTTAGACAAAGTCTCAAAATCCTTGCCTCTAAAGAGGACTCTGACCTTAATTCTAAGATAGATGGGCTTGTTCTTTTAGATGTGTATAGTACTTCAATATTCTTCTTCAGCTCCACAATTCAAATGCATCAATTCTCCTTTGGTCTTATTTATTCAATGTCAATATTACTGAAAGCACGGTATAAAGTCCCTGACCTTCGGAATTATGTTTTAAGATGGAAGAGCATCTGGAGAAGGGCCAGGGTCTCTGGGTTTGTCTCTGGGTTTGTTGTTGGGCCAGGGTCTCCAGGTGTCATAAAGTTAGCTACAACCACAGTGACACAATGGACAATGGAATGAAACACTATATGGTCCTGCACTATCCTCACAATTGTTTCTATGTCCAAGACTTTTTCTGCAACTACATTGTCAATCCATTTTGGCTTGGTTCTTCCTCTTTTTTGCCGCTCATCCATTGTACCAAACATGATGTCCTTCTCCAGAAACTGGTCTCTCCTGACAATATGTCAAAAGTGTAAGACAATATCATGCCATCAGGGACTCTATGAAGGCCTCTGGCCTTACTTCTTCCAATATAGATCTGGTTGTCCTTTGAGCAGTACTTTGAGCGGTACTTTCAGTATTCTTCTATAACACCACAACACAAAGGCATTATTTTTCTATGATCTTACTTATTCAATGTCCAACTTTCACAAACCTATGATGCAGTTGAGAATGTCATGGCTTGGGCTAGGTGCCTGATCTCAAATAAACACCTTGGCTTTTCTAACAAGATCTTGTGCAGCAGATTTACCTAATGCAACACATCTTTTTTTCTTGACTGCTGGTTCCATAAGCATAGATTATGGAACTAAATAAACCCGAATTCCTGACAATTTCAACCTCTTCGTCATTGATCATGGTGTTACCTATTGGTTCATCTGTGAACATTTAGGTCTTCCTTATATTGAGTTGCCATCCATAATGAGAAGTACAATCCTTGACCTTCACCCTCACGTGCCTCAATCCCTCCTTGCAATCAGAGTGCAAAGTTGTTTCACGAACACACCACAGGTGGTTTGGAAGCCTTCCTCCAAACCTGATACCACACTTTTCATGCAATCCAATTTCCCTGATGATTGCCTCATCTGTCTGTAACATTCTGAACAATAACTGTGGCTAATCAGATCTAGCATTTAGAATGGTGTATATGGGAAAGCTAAATTTATCTCGTGTTGAAATCAGTACTCATTTTTAGGTTGTTTTTCTCAGAAGATAGCACTAGCCATTTAAAAGTCTGAGTAGTGAAGTGATTTAGAACTTGACTGCAAACCCAAACAAAAACTCCACCAGCTGTTCTACATAGGAAGAGGCGCTTTCCTAAGTATTACAGTTTGGAAACTTAGGGATTAGTTTTACTCTGCTCTGTAGAATGGCTAGGAATGCTGGTGACATAGGAGCTGCATATTGAACTGCAATCCTTAGGGTCGGCAGTTTGAAGCCACCATCTGATTTGCAAGGGAAACAGAGGTTTTCTACTTCTTTAAACAGTCGCAGTCTTAAAAACTCAAAGGGGCAGTTGCACTATGTTCTATAGCATTATCATGAGTGTATAACAATCTATCATGGGGGTACCTTTGAAATAGAAGCAGAGTTTTTCCCCCAAAGTTATATACTTAAATTGTATTACAAAACAATATTACCACCTCCAAAGTACTCTCCATTACACTTAAGTTGTCAAGTCTGCAATTCTCAAAAGAAGTAACAAAGAGTGAGGTCACGTGACTCATGTGCATGGGGCAAGGTTGGCACACTGGATGTTTTTTTTTTTGATTGTTGTATTTTTGTTTTCCCCCCAAACTAGTGCAGTGAGGTGGCTGTGTGATTAGGTCCATTATTGTGGTGGAAAAACCAATACCTTGTCTGCCACTACTCAGTCGTTTTGGTCACACACTGTTAACACAAGCTTTTCCAAACCTCTAAAAATTGATTAACAGTGACCTGGTTGAACAAATTCCAAATGTACTACAAGTCATCATTTTCTACTGTTTGGAAAGATGATAGATGTCCAGAATGCGATTTGTCATTGGCTGACATTTCACCTTTTCTTGAAATTATGAAACCATGTATATAATCAAGTTTTTTCCATAGCACTGACCTCGTTAGATGTGTTCAAAATCACAATGGTTTCTCCACTATTTTTCCCAAGCAGGAAACAAAATTTCACAGCCACCTTCTCTTCTCATAATCAGCCATCAGAAAAACCAGGTTTGGGTGAAGCTGTTGTTACAAAAAATTTCACTGTGGCCAGAGAGTACCTTCCTGGGAGACACCACTGGGTATATTCAGAGTGAGTTGCTGGATGTTCCCCTGGCTTCTTTATTATCTCCTTCAAGACCACTTTGATGATGGAGTTATACATTGAGCTACCAACTGCAAGGTTTCACACTTGGAAACCATCAGTACTCTCCATGGGACAAAGAAGGGCTTTCTACTCCTGTAAAGAGTTAGAATTTCAGAGACTCACAGGCTAAGATCCACCATATACTACAAGGCAGCTATGGGTCAGCATCAGACTAATGGCAGTGACTTTGATTTTTCAAAATTTTATTATGTCTTTCAATATATGTCATGAAATCGATTAATGTGTGCAATTGCCAGCTATGTTATTGAACAAAAGGTATTTCAATGAATAGATTGCTAATTGTGCAAAAGTATATCAAGTGATATATGACATAACTTTTATTTTTGAAGGTATCTTTCCAAGCTATTGATGATTCCTCTTTCCAAACTTCCTAATCCAATCACCAATAACTATTTAGCAACACTGGCTCTATATTTACACAATTTCAGACTACAGATACTGGTTAAAGTCTTAAATTTATTCACATACCATCTTAATGATTGATAAGTAAATATGAGCAATTGTAGTAACTTTTTTTCTTTTTAGGTATATAAACATTATCCTATCTTTTATGATATTATATCAAACAATAGATATTCAAAAAATTTTTATGACAAATGTGTTATCATTCCTCTTGAATTTGCTATTCTCCGCATAGTGAGTCATACAATTCTCCAATTATAATGAGCCCATACAAGTTCACTTGATGTCACGAATGCCTAGTACATTCATCTTGAAATATTTCATTTTGCCTTAACAACTTCCAATTTTCTTGATTCATACTTCATATATTTCACATTCCAATCCTTAATGCATATTTGCAGTGGTTTCTTCTCCTTTTGGGTCATGACACTTCAGCAAATAAAGATCTCAAATTTACTCCTCCCTACTTTGAAAAGATGGCCCTTTGACAGTCATATTTTAGGGTCTTCTAACCTGAGGGGCTCATCCCCAGCACTACATCAGCCAGTGTTCCACTGTTATGCATGCTATTTTCATAGGCCAGTTTGTTCAGAGGTAGATGAGCACATCCTTCTTCCCAAGCTCTGTTATTCTGCAAGCTCCAGTGAAGCATGTCCACTATGGACAATGCTGCTGACATTCAAAATACCGGAGGCATAGCTTCCACCATCACGAAAAGCAAACCAGTACCACAGTACAATAGATGAGGGTTAAGATGACATTAAATATGCTATATTTGAAAGAAGCATAAAAGTCACTAATTAGAAATAAAGAACAGTGAAAATATTAAAATGTACATAAGCAAAGGCTTTGAAACTTAATTTCAAATGTAGACTTGCTAAAGTAAAAGAAAGAAATGATAAAGTATAAGAAAATCAAGCACATGTTTTCAAGGGATGCCTTAAAAAAGTGAAGTACAACATTCTTATTAAACCATGGAAATACTTAAAATTAGAGAAAAGAAGAAATTTAGCATTTGTCTAGCTGAAGTAAATAACTTAGGAAGAAAGTAGACTTCTTATTTGAAATATCAAAGGACTCTATTGGCCAAATATCTAATAATACAGAATGTATCAAAAGAAGATGGAAAAATATACTGTGTTACTGTACCAAAAATAATTGGCCTTCATCCAACCATCTCAGAAGGGGTCATAAGATCAAAAATTAATGGCATCAAAGGAAGAAGTCCAATCTATACTGAAGGTCTGCATTAAATGTGGTTCCAATAATTGATGCAATACCAATGGAGATGTTTTGAGAAAAGCTTTGAACCAGATGAGAATTAACTTTTCTATAGTAAGAAATTTAAAAGAAGTTTATCTACCAATTGACTAGGAGAAATTCCTATGCAAGGTGGTTTCTGAAGTTCTGGAAAAGACTCCATATCTATGTATTAAATTACCAACAACATTTTTCAATACCATTGTATGTACCTAATTCAAAGAAACATGCCCCAATAGGATGCCAAAATCATTGAAAAAAATCACCAATAACTCATGCAAGTGAAATTATATGAGAAGTAAAAATCAATTACAGCAGGACATAGCTAAAGAAGAGCCAAAACTTTAAGACAAATGTTAGGAGAATACAAAGCAAGAAATATTGTTAATGACAAAAGAATCGTGGCTAATAGCAGAAAATACCAGAAAAGATGTTTACCTCTGTTTTAGTGTTTAATTCAATGTGGGTTTTTAGAAAGTAAGGATAAAATTATAAAAAAAATGGGAATTCCAACACTTCATTATGCTCAGACAGAACCTGTGTGTATACCAAGAGGCACTTGTTGGAATATGGAGATATTTTGGTTTAAAACCAGGAACTGTGTACAGCAGGGTGGTTTCCTCTCACAATATTTTTCCTTTCTGTATGCTAAGCAAATACTCTAAGACCTAGGGCTATATAAGGAAGAACATAATTTCAGAATTGGAAGTTTTGTTTACTTGCAGATGATACAATATTTTTTGTAGATGTGATGATTAGAAGTACTTATTTATAAAGATTAGTTATTATAGCTTTTAGTGTGAATCATAGGTTCACATTCAGAAAGCACAGAAACAACACCACTGGATCATAAGCAACATCATAACAAATGGAGAAAATATTGAAGTTTTCAAGGATTTCAATTTAGTAGGATGCACGAGAACTCACAGTCATCAATGAAAAATGAAATGGTTTACCAAATCTGCTGCAGAACATCCCTTTAAAGAGGTTAAAAGATGATGATATTGTCTTTAGAATTAAAGTAAGCCTAGCCCAGATGGCGGAGGGGTTATGCTTTGGGCTGCAATCCTTAAGGTCCAAAGTTTGAAATGAATAGCACCTCTGAGGGGAAAAGATGGAGATTTTTATTCTGGTAAAGAGGTATAACTCAAAAACTCATAGAATAGTCTACCCTGTCCCGTAGGGTTTCTTGGAGTCACTATTGACTGGAAAGCAATGAAAGAGTTGAGCTTAATCCATAGTATTGTCATTTTCACCACATACATGTGAAATCTGGACAATGAAAGAGGACACTGAAAAGAATCCATGCTGCTGAATTATAAAGTGTAGCTCAAACATATTAGATGGACGGACTGCTGAAAGAGCAAACAGTAGAGGCAGAATATTTCTTAGATGTCTTTGTTTGTTGTTAGGTGCCATTGAGTTGGTGCTAAGCCACAGTGACAAATGGAAGAAGTGCCTTGTCCTTCCCCATGCTCACGATTGTTCTTTTTTTTTTTTTTTTTGAGTAACTTTGTGAACCATTTATTTTAGCGTCAATACACCTGAATTGTATCTATAAATGTGTTCTTTTAAAGAATCATTTTATTGGGGGCTTCTACATCACTTATCACAATACATACACACATATATCTATATATGTATATGTGTGTGTGTGTGTATATATATATATATATATATATATATATATATATATATAGATATAGTACTGGGCCAAGCCCCTTTGCCTGCCTACTGTCATCATTCTCCAAATCTCTGTTTTTCCACTTGAGCCATTAATATCAGCTTCCATCACTTCCCCTCTCTGCTCCCCCTGCCCTACCACCACTCATTACTTTATAAATTATTATTATTTTGTCATGTCTAATGTTGTCCAATGTCTCCCCTCTCCCAATCCTCTGATGATCATCCTCCAGATAGGAGATTATGTGTAGAGCCTTGTGATTGGCTCTTCCTCTCTATCTCACCTTCCCTCCACCCATCCAGTAGTTCTCCTCTCACTGAGGGGTCTATCTGTCCTGGACTCCCCAAAATTCCAGTTCCCATCTGTATCAGTGTGCCTCTTCCAGTCCAGCTGGATTTGTAAGGTAGAATTGGGATCATGATGGTTGTGGGGAGGAAGCCTTCAAGAACTACAGGTAATTTATTTGTTTCATCACTACTCTACTGCACCCTGACTGGCCCACCTCCTCCCCGTGATTCCCCTGCAAAGAGGTGTCCAATTGCCCATGAATGGACCTTGGGTCCCCACACTGTTTTCCTCCTAATTCGTAGTGATGTGCTTCAATTGTTGTTATGCTTGAGCCTAGGGCTGCAGCAAAGGTGAAGCACATCTCATTGAGTGTATTCCTGTTTATCACCCACCCGCCCCTCTGCTTTATCAAGCATACTTTTCTTCTCATTAGAACCTGTGATGGTCGTTTTCATTTCAGATATTTTGCGAAAGTCAGCACGATGGTCCAATCCCTGGAGAAGGACATAATTTTTAGTAAAGAAGAGGGTCAAAGAAAAAGAAGAAGACACATAAGTACATCCATTGACTCATTGCCCGCAATGATGGGGTCCAACAGTAGATGTCCTCCAAATGGGTCGTGCGGTATTTTTTCTTGTTGTAGAGAGGGTTAACTTTCATAGGAAGTAAATTGAATGGCAAACGCGAGGCCAAGGACAAATATATCTTATGAAGGAATGTAATCCCCCACCTTGTTTTCAAATAGCATTTTTCATCTTTGTAGAATTTTATATTAATAATTTGATATAATTCAATAAGTTATACTACATCGATATATTAATTACATTGATATAAATAATTTGATATATTCTGCTGCAAAAAGACACAAACTTCAAATAGCATTAATTATATATTTTAAAGTAAAATATCTAGATGTGACTCCATAGTTCATAATTGTATTGAGTAGATTTAATTTTATAGAATTTAAAATTGATTGTGACCCCCTCTCTTTGACTTTGTCATGTAATAAGTGAAAGACACATTTTCTAAAATAGACTCATAGCTTTTTTAGAACAGTATATCACTTTAGGCTGCTTAAAATCAGAAAATGTTTACATAGTTTATCCTTAGTCTTTTAAAATGATATTGAAATTGCAAATGTAACTATGAAGCATGTTATTTCTAGAAAGGTCACCTTTAACTGAGAATTTTGTTTGCATATGTATGACTTATGTGCTGTACACTTTCTTGTTTCTGTTTTTATATTCTATTTGTCTTACTTACAAGTTTTTTTTTTTGGATTAAGGAAAAATGAATATCCCTGACTTTTGAAACAGGTAGAATTATTTACTACCAAATCATATGTATATCTCAAACTCTTTGTCTATATTAAAAGGATAAAGAACAATAGTAGCCTCAGTTAATTTTTCTGTAAGCATAACAATACCAAACAGCACTGGAAGTATTTCAAATATCATTGTAGAAAACACCCTATGCATTTAAGTGTGACTTTTAATTCGTTCAAAGAAAGTAATGTTCCTTATCTCAATTTTATAAATGAGGACACAGAATTACACAGAGTTCAAGCCGATTGCCTGTGGTAAATATTGGACTCTTAGGTTAGAGCTTGAATTATCTGAGAAGTACATAAACTATGACAATGGAATGCAGGGAGATCAAGACAGCGATATCTTTCGCAGAATTTCAGTGCTGTTACACTTTCTTGCAGTTCTGGGTCTACAGAGAGTATATTCCCTCATCTTTGAGCAGCGGGTAAAATCTGATTGATGCACTTACTTTAAATATAGCAACTGGCTTTTCTCTGCTTTGCTCTTTTCTGAACTGATATTTCAAAATAAAAACCATAAATAGATGAAACTGGCTGAGTGTGTCTTCTAATAAGCCTTTTAGTACTTACATTTCCACATTAATTGGATATCACTTCAAGACTATGTGAACTTACAATAATTGAGCTTATGCATATATTTTCTTATCACTTAGACTTACTTTCATAAACAATGGTTTTCCATGCCTATTTCTCTTATCCAAACTCTATACAGTGCCTCACTTTATCCACTAATGTCTAGATGTAATACCTAACTGTCTATTGTAGGCAAACATCTTTATATTATTTCTTTTGTTAAGTACTATTGAGTCTGCTTATTCTACATGGTCACCCTATTTACAAGAGAACACAGTACTTCCTGGTAGCTGCACTATGCATGCAATTCTTAATGTCCTTGTGTCCACTATTGCAGTCACTAAGTCAATCCATCTCACCAAGTACCTTCTATTTTCTTCCTGTCTTAAAATCATAATATCCATCTGCAGGGACTGTTTTCTGCAGAAAAAAGCCCAACGGAGTTGAAAATGTTTCACCATCCATGCTTTATGGAGCATCCTGCCTATAATATGCCCAAGACAGATCTTAGTTGCTATTCCCCTGGTAGTGTATGGAATGTTCAACATTACTTACCAACATCATAATTATTTTCCAGTCTTCCTTTTTATTTTTTTCAGCTTTTACATGCACATGCAATGTCAGAAAATATCATGACTCTAGTCATGTTCACCTAAGTCCTCAAAATCACATTTTTTGCGTTTTAGCATTTTAAAGTGAACCTTTTGTTGGCAATGGATTTGGCTATTTCTGAATTTGTTGACTGCCACTCTTGTGAGAATTGCATGTAGATCCAAGTACAATGAGTTTTGGGAAGCACCTGTCTTCTCTCCACTTAACGTCAAAGTGTATCAGTCACGGTGTGAGGAATTCACTTTCCTTGAACATTGAATAGTAAGTTGATACTCATAGCTTTTTTTTTTTTACTTTTAGCTTCAAAACTAAGCTCTTTAAGTCCCTTTTACGTTTTTTTTTTCACAAAGGTTGTATTATTTGCATCTTGCAAATTGTCAATGAGCATTCTTTCAGTCATCGAGTATGACATTAATACTATTTTTAATGATATTCTCATCATATGTGGGCATGTAAATGGATCTCTTTTAATCTGATGGCTAGGCAGTTTTCTTCCAGTTTTCTTGGTATAGACAATTGAGACCTTCCAGTTCTTTATTAGTTTTCATAGACATTTTAATTGTTACCTCCCCCCATTTTCCTTGAGTCCAATTATTTGTTCTGACTTGAACTCTGGTGGCAGAGTGGCTATAGGTGGGGCTGCTAACTTGAAGGACAGCAGCTGGCACCCACCAGTAACTCCAAAGGACAAAGAGCAGGCTTTCTGCTCCTGTAAAGATTTACAAACTTGGAAACTAAGAAGGCAATTCTATTCTGCCCTGTAATGTGGCTGTTAGTTAGAACGGACTGGATGGCTATGTCTGGAGTCTTAGTACAACTTGAACTTCTTCCTTCAAGACCATACTTTTTTTTTATCATATGCTTTCTCCCAAGAATTGAATGCTAGTGAGTTATTTTTGATACAATGACTTCTATGAATACTTTCTAACATTGTTGAAGCAAGCTGCATTGTTCAATAATTTCCCCAAGAATCCTTCAATTTTGATATCAATGCTTGAAACTTTACTTCTTTCAGTAGGAGATATCATTCATAAGTCCTTTCATTATAATTTTTAAATTTCTGATATTTGCACATTTTTTATAATATTTTTTATTTTTTGAGCTGCCTTTTGAAATTACATGTACAGTTATTTCACTTCTTCACTTCTACACATTACTTTAGTTACTCTTTGTTCAAGAGACCCTTCTTTTTAACTACTTTGACCTTGTCTTTCTTTCCAACCTTTCAAAATTCTTTTGTTTTTTGCATGCATGGTGTTTTTGGTAACATGCCACAACTTTTTGGTTTCTGGTCATCAGTGGTCAATGAATTTAAATCTGGTCTTAACATCATACATGTAGAATATATGTAAAGTCATATTTTGGCTCTTGTGGATTTTTAATTTTTTCTTTTACTTCAACATGGACAGGTATGTGAACAATTGAGAACCTGTTCAACAATCGGTCCCTGGTCTTGTTCTAACTAATGCTATTAAGCTTTTCTATTTTCTCTTTTCTCGGATGTAATCAATTTGAATGTTGCATTTTCCATTTGGTGAAATGAAGATAGACAGTCAATATGTGTGCTGTTGAGAAAGCGATTTGCAATCAAGACATTATATTTTTCTTTCAATAAGTTTACGAGTCTATCTCCAGCTTTACAAGTATTAAAAATGTATTTATATGACTTACCTCCTCTCTCTGCAGCAGCAGGCTGTGTGTCTTTCTATTATACACATGGTCCTCACAGGTTGGAACTGACTCGAGAGCTTATAACAATGGGTTGCCAAACTTGTTATTTGAAAATGCTGTAAATAAAAAACCTACAAATATGTGGGGAAGGATAAACGGGAAAAAAAAGCCTTCAGAATTATATATATGCACTTATAGGGCATGTTGAAAAACAATAATGAAGCTTTTACTATGAGAGTATTTCAAAAGTTTATGGGGACATGGAATAAAAAGAAAATGGATCTTTTCCTCTTGGACTTTTTAAGCTCCTTCATGCAAATATATGTTTCCATGAGTTCTGGTTCACGTTTGTCTGGACACCATAAAGATAGAGAGCAGGGGAAAAGAGGTGTTACTCAGTGGTAAAAGAGAACTGGGGACTTTGCATGTCCATTTGTTAGAAGGAACCTTGATAGTGCCACAGTTAATCACATGACTCCATTCTGTGCCTAAATGTAACAGTTCAAATCCAGCTGCTTCGCTGAAGGCATAAGGTACAGCAATGTATTTCCTCAGATTACAAACTTCAAAGCTTCCTGTCCTAGAATATTTTGGAGTCAGAATCAGCTTTATGACAAACAACATAGCAAACATTGTGCTAGGAAATATGCATGTAGTGCCTACTCAATTACCTGCATTCTGTTAGAACATGAGCTAATGTATCTGCCTTAAAAAATAGGGCAATAGCTAAACTATAAATGGAGACCTCGGAATTCAAAAACATGATCAAGGAATGTATAATCAAGGATCTAATAAAATAGCTTAGGTCTCAATAGAAAACAGTATGAAAGATAACCAGAAGTGAATGAAAATAAGAGCAAAATAATTAAATCCAATATGGAATACTTTTATAAATAGAGAGTTTATACTTAGAAGATATTTTGAGTTTCTTATTTAAGAAAAATAAAGACTACCATGTTAACTTCAAAGAAAATTAAGCATAATAATTAGACTCAAAGCCATGTCAGAGGTGAAGCAAGTGACTTCTCGCAGTGTTTCTTGCACAGGTTGACCTGCAGAATAAGCACTGTTGTAAGAGGAATGATAAGTCATCACACTTTAGAAAACTATCACTTTGAAGCTGATATTATTTGTTATATCTGACTCAAAGGGATTGATCTGAGACAGATTTCAGCTCAGTTTAAGGAACCTTCACAAGATGAGACTTTCATTCTCTTGATGTAGTCTTTTTGACTCATCACGATTGATGGTATGTTGGAACAGTGTCTCCAAAAGATGGTCACATCTTAATATCCAACCCTTGAAAACCTCACTTGAAAAAAAAAATAAAAGGACTTTGCTGAAGTCATTAATTTAAGAATCTTAATATGCAATGAATAATTTCAAAGGCCCTAGGTAATCAATTAAGTCCTTAGAAAAGAAAGAAAGGGATGTTAAAATGGAATAAGAGGTTTGAGTTAGGCAAGACCAGGAATGGTAGAATGCAGGCAGCCTCTAGAATCCAGGACCTAGGAAAAGTAAAGAAGTTAAGTATCACCCAGAAGCTGAAAGAGAAAAACAGCCCTCCTCTCACCTTGATTTGAATTATAATACATTTGCGCTATTTAAAACAATTACTTATGTGGTGATATGTAAAAGTAGCAATGAAGAATTTACACAAAAGATATAATAATTACAAATAGAATGATTCCAGTTCCAGGACACCCTACATGCATAAAGCTCATAAAGGTTCAGTATCATCTTGACAAGCTGCTATCATGTAAAAATCTAAATAAGTTAAAACTAGAAACCTTGGAATTTCTACCTCTCTAATTTCTAACTCATAGAGCCTCATGACATAGTGCAGAATTCTTCAAACTATAATTTATTTATTTTTCCAGTTTTGTGCACTATTTGAATTTTTGCCAATATAATAGATTTCTTTTACTTAACTGGTTTTTAAAACTCTCAGCATGTTAGCATAAGGTCTCTTCTGATGACTTGTCTAAATTATGTGAGATAAATCTCATCAGAGTTGCATCAAAGAAACCTTTTGACTGTACTTTGTCCTTTTGTTTGTTAAGTCCTCTAGCCAACCATGGAATTTTCAATGTTTTTTCACAAACACAATAAATATGCATTAATTAATCAAGCATTAATTATTGTTTTGCTTTTGAGTGTACATAAAGTGATTAAAATAGCATGGTTTGGTTTAGGTGCATCATAATCCTCAAAATGACTTCTCTGCTTTCTGACACTTTAACTACGTAGCAGAGTTACAGTGTGTCATAGAATTTCTGTGGACCCAAGTACAATGAAATCCTTGACAACTTGCAAAGTGTCTCCATGCATCAGAGATTTGTCTATTTGTGAAGTTGTGAGGAATTTGGTTTTCTTTACATTGAATTGAAATTTATACTAAAAACTGCACCCTTCAATTTACATCAGCAGATGCCTTAAGTCCTCCTTTCACTCAACAAATAGTTTCCGTCAGCTGCATGTCACAGGATGTTAATAAAATTTCCACAAATCCTGCCTCAACACACACGTTCACATAACCTAGTTTCTCTAATTTGTTCAGTATACAGATTGAATAATGATTAAAATATATTCAATTTTATTTTTTAAACCTTCCTTTATTTTAAAACATTCAGCATTTTTGTGTTCTGTTGAAACCACTGCCTTTTGGTCTATGTACAGATTCTTCTTAAACATAATTAGTTATTCTAGAATTCCCATATTATCCTTACCTTCTTATTGTACACACAAGAAAATGTATTTCATAATCCTTAACAGGTAAATTAATAACTTCTGAATGCTCTCTGCATTCAGCTATGAACAATTTGTCCCCAGCAATGGTATCCCTCATTTCATGTCCTCTTCAGAATCAATCTTCAATTTCCAAAAATGTTCTGTGAATGCACTGCTGCATCCATTATTTAAGTTACCTTCAGTAACATTTTACTTGTATGTGATATTTATGATATTGTTTGATAATTTCCAAATTCTGTTGGATCACTTTTCTTGAAGTGAGTAGAAATATGTAGCCTTTCCTTGATATTAGTCATGTAGGTGTTTTCCAAAGTTCTTGGCATAGACTCATGGGTGATGATGCTCCATAAACTTGCTGGAAAAACTTAATGGCTATTCTCTCCAAACCTAGACCCTAGTTTCTACTAATTATTTCAGTTCAGCTTCTACTTCTTCATGCAGTACAATCATTTCTTGATAATATGCATCTTACCTTGCCATTATTTATTTAATATGACTTTTCTGGACATAGCCTTTGTTACTCCCAGAAACCCATCTTCGTTTTCATGAGGTGTCTGTAAGGAAGTGAAGGAAGATATTGATTATATGATTCACCTCTGCGTGACTGTTAACAGGGTTAATTGTGATTGATAGCCTGCTGGACATGATATCAGCAACATCAGAAACAGAAGGCAGAACTCACTGCCAAAAAGAGAAAAGAGATGGCAGAAGGTGGACTCTCCAGATCAAACTAACAAATAGAGAATTCTGGGGGAGATAGAACAAATTGTGTGAAGATTGAAAACTATATCCATTGCTGTGGAGATTGTGAAATGATACAACATTAGAAAATGGCATGATGCCATAAGGGAAAAAAGTAGTAGAAATAGAGTTACTTTATACACAGAACCACCAATTATCTGTCAGATTACAGTATTGAGATGCCATATATTGCTGTCATGCTGGAAACTGCATCACTGGAAGCCATTAGGGTCAACCAATATGGGCATGGTTAGGTGGGGATTTAACATAATTGAGAAGAATATCTATGCATCTATTGTATAAAGAACATTTCTACCTCTGACTCTGATAGGAGTACATCACCTTATATTTATGGAAATCCATTCAATAAAACTCTTATTCAAATTTACTCACCATCCACAAAAGCTCATGATGAAGAAATTGAAGAGTTGTGTTTACATCTGCAGTTGGATATTGTTCAAATATTCTATCAAGATTCACCAATTAAGGAGCATTTAGAATGCAAAATCTGTAAAAAAAAAAGGAGAGAAAGAAAAAACAGTATTGGGGTAATATAGACTTGGAAATAAAAATGGAGCTCAATATGATGTGATAGAATTTTGCAATACAAATGATTTATTCATAGCAAATATCTTTTTTCAACAAAACAAAAGGTGACTACATATGGAGTTCTCCAGATGAAATATACAGAAATAATATTGACTACATCTATTAAAAGACTTTGGAGAAACTCCTTATCAGGAGCTAACACCAGGTTATGGTTGAATATAGATTGATAGATCATCAATTGTTCTTATGTAAGCAGAGGTTGAAACTGAAAACATAAAAAAAATCAAACAAGTCTACAAGAGCCAAACTACTACCTTAAGTCTGTACTACTTGAATTTCAAGAATAGCTCAAGAACAGATTTAGTACAATGGATACAAAAGCAGAAAATTTGATAAGCTGTGTGAACATATCAAGACCATCATTCACAAAGAAGGAAAAGGTTATTAGAAAGTCAGGAAAGAAAGAAAAGACCAAAGTGGATTTCAGAAGAAACTCTAAAACTAGCTCTCTCTTAATCATAAAGTAGCTAAGACAAGTGGAAGAAAAGACAGAGCACTATAATGAAATGTGAAAAGACCTAGAACTTGAAAACCACATGGTCAGAATAGTTTGAACGGACATAACTGAAAACTTTAGGTCACAAGTTACAATATTGTACTATTTATGGGTAGAATACTGAAAAAATGCAGGAAAAATTAAAAGAAAATGAAAAGAATATAGTTGCTGTACCAAAAAGGACTAGGTAGCATTTCAGAAGGTAGCATATAAGTAAGAACTTGAACCAATGGTCTGAAAGAAGAAATTCAAGCTGCATCTGAAGCACTAGTCAAAAGAAGTGTCCAGAATGAGAATAAAGATATTACTTTGAAGAAGAAGGTGAACTTGACCCAAGTCATTGTATTCTCTATTGTATCACATGTATATGAAAATTGGATATCAAATTAGGAAGACCGTAGAAGAATATGTGCTTGGGAAGTGTGGTGCAGAAGAATATTAGAAGTTTCATGGACTGCTAAAAGGACAAAATGATCTATAAGGGAAGTCCAAAGTGCTCCTTAGAGACAAGGATGGAAGAGCTTCTTCTTACATGTTCTGGACATATTGTCAGGAGAGACCAGTCCATGGAGAAAAGCATTCTGTTCGGTAAAGTATACGGGCAGCAAAAAACAGGAAGGCCCTCACCTAATCAATTGACATAGTGGTTGCATCACTGCACTTAGGCATAAAAACAACTTTGAGAATGGTGCGGGGCTGGGTAGTGTTTCATTCTGTTGTGCATAGGGTCACTATGGATCAGGGCTCACTCAATGGCATCTAACAAAAACAACGTATACAAGGAGTAGAATAGATTAAAGGATGTATAACACCAAATTCCATGCTTTTGAGTCGATTGTGATGCATAAAAACCCTAGGTATAATAGCTTTCCTTCAAGGTTCCAAGGGACTGGTCCTTATGGGGCAAAATACAGCATTTTCCCCCTACTTAAGTGGTTGGTGGGTTTGGGTTATGTACCAATAAAATTATTTTAAATAATAAAAATCATGAAATTTCTGCACTTAAAAATTAGTTGTATCCAGACAAAATCATGCCTATCTATATATAATTCTAAATTTTGATGATGTCTTATAATATATTTATGATATTAAACTCTTTGTTCTAAATAATTATCATTATAAATCTTTTATATTAGCATTTTCTTTTGCTAAATGTTTTTGTGCCAAGATGCACACATTTTGAAAAAGTAAAAAAGTTGATATAATTTCAAGCAGTGTGATTCAAAACAGCTTTCTAAGTAAAAAAAAGTACCTAAAACACTAAAGAGCAATAAAAAATATGAGCATTCTAAGTTACTGAATGTTAATAACTGAGGCACATGTCAAGAGAAAGTAAATTTTCAAATTCTGGTTGAGTAGGAAAAAAGTTTGTTTTGCAATTTGATATAAAAATCATTAAAATATGCTTGTTTTTAAAAGTATAACATACCAAGGGAACAATAAGTGATCCAAAATCAGTGGCAAGGAGGGAGTAAGAGGCCTGAAAGGGATTGATCAAGAGTAGGGTAACTAACAGAAATTACTGAAACCCAACAGAAGGCTGAGCGTGATACTAGGACAGGAGAAAAGTATAAGGAAATAGAGGAAGAAAGTAGGAGGCAAGGGGCATTTTTAGAGGTCTAAATACAGGTATGTACATAGGTAAATATATGTGTGTAAGATGAAGTGAAAATAGGTTTATGTGCACATATACAGAGGTTCAGTTTTAAGACAGTGGTTGAACATTGGACCTCCATTCAAATAATTCCACAAGTCAAGAACTTAATAGAACTTTGTTCTATTAAATTGGCATTCCATGATGCTCATCTCCCCAACACAATCACTGAAGAACAAAGTGTGCACACATAATTGTGGTGAAGAAAGCTGATGGTGCCCGGCTATCAAAAGATATAGTTTATGTGGTCTTAAAGTTCTGACGGTAAACAAGCAACCATCTAGCTCACAAGTAACAAAGTCCATGTAGAAGAAGCACACAAGCCTGCGTAATGATGAGTTGTCAAAGAGATCAGGAAACAGGCACCAAAAAACATGAAAATATATCATTGTGTGTCTACCTTACTACTGGAACCGCTGAAGAGAATAGTGTGCATAAACAAATGTGGTCAGTTTGACGGTGTCCAGCTATCAAAAGGCATAGTTTCAGGCTGAGCCTCAGTGGCGTAGTGGTTGTGCGCGGGACTGCGGCTCACTGGGGTGGAGGTTCAATTCCAGCTCCACAGGAGCAAAGGCTGGGCCTCCTACTCCCAACACCAGAGAGCAGTGATGCCCCAAAAATAAAACAAACAAACAAGAAAAAAACAAAAGGCATACTGTCTGGGATATTAAAGGTTTCAAGATTAACAAGTGGCCATACAGCTCAGAAGAAACAAAGCCCACGTTGAAGAAGCACACCAGTCTGTGAAACCAGGAGGTGTGGAAGGTAAAATAACTATAAATTTTATTAATGAACATTAGAGGGAGTAAAGTTTGGGGACCCAATGTCCATCTGTAGGTAATGAACTTCTCCTTACAGAGAGTCACAGGGAGAAGACAAACTAGTTACGGTACAGTGCAGCAATGATGAAACATAGAACTTTCCTCTAGTTCTTCAATGCTTCCTCCTTCCCACTATCATGATCCCAATTCTACCTCACAAACCTGACTAGACCAGAGGATGTACACTGTACAGATAGGAACTGGAAACATGGGGAATGCAGGTCAGATGATACCTACAGAACCAGTGGTGAGAGTGGGAATATTGGGAGGGTGGAGGGAAGGTGGGGTGAAAAGAGGGTATTGATTATAAAGATCTAAATATAATCTCCTCTCTGAGGTACATACAATGGTGGAGTGGGTGAAGGAAGACATTGGACAGTGCAAGCTATGACAAAAGTAATAATAATTTATAAATTATCAAAGGTTTATGAATGGGGACAGTGGGGAGAGAGGGGAAAATGAGGAGCTGAGGCCAAGGGCTTAGATAGAAAGCAAATGTTATGAGAATGATGAAGACAGAGGATGTACAGATGTGCCTGTCACACAATGAGTTGTATGAGCCCCCAATAAAAGGATTTTTAAAAAGTGTAACATTCTTAGATAATAAGAACACCAGTAACTCAAAACTCAGCACCATCAAATCAATTCTGACTCAAAACAACCTTATGGGCGGGGGTAGAAATATCCTTGTCTGTTTTGGAGACTCGAACTCTTCACAGGGATAGAAAACACCAACTTTTCCCCAAGGAGTGGCTGGTAGTTTAGAACTACTGACCTTGTAGTTAGCAGCCAGACACATCGCCCACTCCCAGAGCTCCCAAAGCTTCTTAGTCAATGGAATAAAACTTTAATGGCCATGTAGTTGGTAGGGACTCATAGAAACTCTAAGGAATAAGTAGAACTCTCTGAGTTTCAGAAATTGTAACTCTTTATGGAAGTAGAAAATCCCATATGTCTTCATCATGGAAGTAATGATCTCAAATTGTTTAAATTAACCATATAAGCCATGCATGTTAGAGGACAGGACTAAGTCAGAGAAGGTACATGTTGAGAAGTCTGACTTATTTTTGTTTTAAAAAGAAATTAGACAAGCACTTTTCATGTGTAAATCAGAAGATAATTTAAAGATTGAATAATGAGTTTTACATTCAACAATTCATCTAACTTCCCAATGGGTTGCCTTGCTCCATTCATTCTCCCACACCCTCATGTCTCTCTCGTAAGATATTCTCTTCTCTTTCCTCCAAATTGATGCCTATCTCCCTTCTGACTTATTGCTTATCCCCCGCTCCCTGTATTTTTCCCAGTGGAAACCATCAAAATCTCCTCCTTTTGATTTAAAAGTCTTTTCTTGATTTTCAAAATGCTTTGTTGACATCTAATCAACATAGATAAAATTTAATGTTTAATTATGTGGAGAGTTGTATATTGAAGAAAATTTTGAAGTTGTCACAAATTTTATTTATTTGATTTCACAATCAACACTCATGGAAGCAGCAATTTGTCCACCAGATTACATATTATATCAGGCCAAAATACAGAAGAATTTCTTCAAGTATTAAAAAGCAAATATGATACTTTGAAGAGTCAGGTATTCCTGACCCAAGCCATGGTCATTCCAATGATCTTGTATGCTTATACAAGCTGGAGAGTGAATAAGGAAAACTGAAGAAAGAATGATGCCTTTGAATTATTATGCTGGTAAAGATTATAAATATGCCATGAACAAATCATAGATGAAGTACAACCACAATGATTCTGGAATAAAGTATGGCCAGACTTCCTCTAATTCATTGAAATATATATTATTAGGAGGGAGTGATACCCTGGAACAGAACATCACATTTGGTAAAGTAGAGAGTGGGCAAAAGAGAGAAACATTCTAGATGAGATGGATTGTCACAGTGGCTGCAGTTATGGGATCCAACATAGGGAAGATTGTAAGACCCACCCAGCAGCAGGAAGCCAGCCTGTCCGTATGGCTCATATGGTTTCCATGGTTAAGAAAATACTTAAGGCACCTAACAAGACAACCATATTGTCTTTCAAGATATGCCTGCTTTTTGTGAAATCCAAAAGATTAATAGAATTTGCACATTGACATTACTGCTTAGTCCTGGACTTGCCGCTATTTCTAGGGATTTTTTTGACTTCAAAAAGAGCAACACATATTTTCTTTTCAAATTTCCTATAGGTAATTATATAATATGAAATATGGAAAAAGCATAACCAATCTCAACAGAGATTTGAGATAGAAGACGGAAAGTATTCCATTCAGGGCTCCAACTATAATATCCAGGAGTTTCCCTTTTTAATTCTTCCTTGTATTTATATAGATGCCTTCTTTTTCTCTCCAAATGCCCCATTTGTTAAAATGATTTTTGCAGTTTGGTCTAAATTTTCTCATCCCAAATTTTCTCAATTTGCATACTCATGAGATTATGAGTGTAGTTTTCTGATTTATAAACAGAACAAAACTTATATCCTAAATATTCATCTATCAAATGTTGCTCAGTACAACAGAGATTGGGGGGGGGGGAACTATTTCTTAGGTTGAAGCCAAGAGAGTTGTGATGATTAGTGTTTCTGTAAGCTTACCTCTGTGTTAAAGTAACACAGTCAATCAAGTCACAAACTGATGTCATCTCTGGGGCATGGTCTTTTTATGAGAAACACTGAGGGGAACTGGATTTTATCTATTCCTTCAGTTACCACTTGGCTGACTGGTCGTGGGCCCTGGGAGCTGCAGCACCCTCCCTTGCTCCTTCAGACTGTGGATCCACATAGCGCCCCATGCACAAGTCTGTGATCTCTCAGCTTTGTGCTTTGCCTTGTGGTTGTTTCCTGCTGGCAGCTACAGAATTCTAGTCCCTGACCCATAGGTTTCAGTTAAATGAGACCTTTTGATATTAAAACTCCCAACATAAAATTATGTTATATAACTATATGAATGCCACGGGTTTGGTTTATCTAGGAAACTCTGTCTACCACAAGAATAATTCTATAAATATCTTAAATAATGCTTATCTTGGTTTTCTTACCAAATGATCTTGCATGAACCATTCTATCTTTAATTTTGTCGACAATTTTGAGTGGAATATAGGATAAAGTGACCAGATTTTAACATTGGTAAAGCAGGACATCATTGGCTGGTGTTGGGGAGGTGGTGAGTACAGGGAGTCTGTGAATCTTTCCAAAAATTGGGACTATTTTTAAAACTTCGTGGATGTGGGAAAAATTATTTAAAATTGGGACTGTCCTGCCCAAACCGGGATGTCTGGTCACTTTAATATAGGAGGCAATGAAAGTAAGATTTAGTTCATAATCTATGGATATTGACCAGATAGAAATAACATGATGCCATCTTTGTTTGGTAGTTTCATATAATCCATGGGTGACATGATTCTTTTTTTTTTGGGGGGGGGGGGCGCATCACTGCTCTCCGGCGGTGGGAGTAGGAGGCCCAGCCCCACTGCTGGAATTGAACCTCCATCCCAGTGGGCCGCAGTTCCGCGCACAACCACTATGCCACCAGGGCTCAGCTCAGATGACATGATTCTTTACGTTGGATTCTTAAGTCATGATCTGTATCAATAGTCATTCATTTTGGAATTTCAACAAAAAAAGCAAAAGCATCAAAAAATTCTCTAAGTTGGAAGCTTATTCAGCTCCTGTGAGTCTTTGTAATATGGCTAGATAAGATTGACCAAGAGTCTTCTCAGAACAAATATTTCCGACTAATATAATATTGAGAATGAAAAGCCTTTCTCTCTTCTTCTCTTAAATCATAAATGAAATAGCATAATTCTAATTCTTGAGTTTATTTATTGTTTTCCAGAGTCTTCAGAGATCTCAAATGTGCTTCTGAACTGCTTACACTACCCTTAAGTCTTTTCACTGCCGGTCTTGAACTCCTAAGGCTGTCATAAAAAGATACCACAGAGTGAAAAAATGAAGGTCCATAAACATATTGTTGCATAGTCCTGTATTCTAGATATACACCTTATGGTATCTGCTGTGTTGATTACTTCAGAGACTTCTTGTAGGGAAAACTGCTTCATGCTTCTTTCCTAGATTTTTGTTTATGTCTGGAAACCTTAAATATTCCAAGTTTTGTTAAGATTCCTAAGCATCTTCAGTGATGCCCTCCCACTGTGTCTAGATCTTCATTCATTTTTTTCTCATCTTTTATCAGACACACTCCTGAAATGAGATTAAGATTCAGCCAACTTTGTTGTTGAGTCTAGGTGTTGTTGTTGAGTCTATTCCGACCCATGGCAACATTATGCACAAAAAACCAGAAGCACAGTCAGGTGCTCTGTCATCCTCCCAATTATTGCCATGGTTAATCTAAGCTTGTGGCTATGCTGTCAATCCACAGCCAATAACTTAGCAAATAATATTTCAAGACCCTTTTGCCAAACAGAGTCACATTCACAGAGCTAGGGGTTAGGGATTTCCCTTGCCTTTTGGGAGACACACAGTTCAATCCAGACCAGTTCTCATAAAGCAGGCACATTTCTGCAATATGGCAGGTATTCATTGAGGGTGATCTCAATGAGTTGTTACTCTTCTCCAACATAGTTTTCATTGCCAGTCATTAGGTTATATATATATATATATATATATATATATATATATATACACACACACACATATATATATATAAAAGCAAACACCAGAGGTACCATTTTCCACAGATATACCTCTGTCATAAATGTCTGAACCTGTAACTAGGTGGTCACTACACCTAGCAATAAATTTTAAGGAAAAATTTCATAATATTTGGGACAATAATTCTGCCTTTTCAATAACTCTGACATTAGCAGCAGTGTATTCTGCTCTTAGGCCAGTTATGTGATTGCAAGGAATACGTATTACCTTGATGACTTGTTCTGACTGTAACTAAACATATGGACATTACTCCTATGCTGAAATTATACCTAGTGTAAGGTGCCCATAAGCTCTAAAATATGATGTCAAAGTTCATGTGGGGTTGAAGCACAGAGTTTTGTCTAAATCTTTAGATTTAGGTCATTAACATACCCACTGTTACCCTCAGATATTTCATATTTAAGATGAACTATAGTAAAAGACTTCTATTGACTTGTTCATTAAAGCAAATGACTCTTTAAATTAGATAGTATAGTATGATGGGATGAACTATACTGCATTTCTAGTGAAAGTAAGGAGTGTTATGCTAAATTCTCTAGTGGTTCACAACTATGTTTCAAACTACATTCCATTTTAACTTGTCTTTTCAAATGTGTCAGTTTAACATATACTATATCAGCTTAACTTTCTTATAAATAGTGCACAGAAAAGTTACAGATACCAAGTTATATTCAGATTTTTTGCTTATGATTATTTGTAATTTTGTTTTCTATCTTTATTCCTCCCTATCTCTTTGAACAATTTATTTCTCAGATTCATATATTGACCCATCTCTAAGTAAAAGCTTCATGGATATCCCATCAGGTAATAAAACATTTATTACCACAACAACCTCAATCTTACCCAATACTCCAGACTCCCCACAAACAATACATCTGATATCTGCAACCCATTTTAACATTAGTCTATCAGTCCTACCCACTCGTTGATCTGTATCACCTTGAAAGTCTCACTTAAATTCAAGCTTAAGCTCATACATAAATTTTTTTTCAGAATTTCATGAATACAGTTGCATATTATCATCCTCAATTGTTTGAATTTTATCACCATAAAAATCAGATAGATAAAAATGTTCTAAACAGTAAATATAATTTCTCATCATCTGAAGTTGTGAAAGTAAGGATCAAGAAGTGCAATTAAGTAGTTCCCCAAGTGCCGCTAACATTCAACTCAATGTCCCTTTGGAACTTCTTAACAATCAAATTCACACTCTCTGAATCTGAAAATTATTTTCTCTCCCCAAAGGCGTTCTATCTTGGTAAATTTATCTGGTGGTACTGACTACAAATGGAATGTGTCTAAAAATTACACAGATGACTACATTAAAGTTACTTGTATGAAGAATTAACTACTAATTTTGCCTAGAAACCATAATTTGGTATTTAATTTGTTTCTTATTCAATACAAACTATGTGCAACTTAGTAGAAAGCAGAAATATAAGAGTATGTTTCTGTCTACAAAAGATATTTAAATGTGAATGTCTACAATGTGCATGTGCTCTTCTTACAAGTCAACACAAGACCTATCTGCAGTAAATGGCTAACCTAGCTCTTTTGGGTTTACTTTATGCAAGTCAACAGCCTTGTCTTTTTCCAGTTGACTGGCTGGTGGGTTTGGACTGATGGCTAACAATCCAACATTTACTCACCATTAAGTCTTGCCAATCCTCACAATTGTGTGTCACTTCCTGGAAAAAATGTGTGTGTGTGTATATATATATATATATATATATATATATATATATATTTCTTTGGTTTAATCCTCTAAATATCTAAGAATAAGACAGAGTTGTTATGAACATCACAATAAATAATATAGTAAGATGAATCAATGTAATGCCAAGACAGTAACCCATGGCACCTTGTAAAGTAATGCAAGCATATAAATCCATTAGCAATAATTGGTTAGAAAACATAAAAGGTCAAGTTTTGAATACATCAGGTAGAGTTTTTACAACTTTGCTAGACTAATTCTTTCAGTCTAGAAATTTATATTATTTTAATTCCTGCTTATTTTCAGAAAAGACATTAAGCCATAGTTGAAACTTTCATGAAAAATGATCGTCAGTTGCTCAACAACTTTATATTAATTGTCTAATCTGCTTTAAACAGAAGACAAAAGGCTTTGACCCCTTGATTATGGAGCTCCCTGGCTATTGGCATGAGAAATATATTTTCAAATAATGGCACAAATAAATATAAGATGATTCATTTATATAAAGCTTGAAATATACTGCATAAAATTCTATGGAAAAGGGCAATCAAATCTAAATTAGAATAAAGACAACCAAACTCACTGCCCATTGAATTGATAGCGACTTATGAAGACCTTACAGGACAGATTAGAAATGTGAATTTCAATGACTATAACCATTTATCAAAATGGAAAAGATTGTTGCTATGCAGTGTTTGGTGGTTTGGGAAAAAGTAATGAAAAGGCTTTCTTAAAGACTCACAATATCCAGCAGCAGCTCTACAGGGGCAAAAGACTGGGCCTCCTACTCTCACCACCAGAGGACAGTGATGCCCTCCCCAAAAGCCTCACAATAGAGTGATTAAAATAATCTAAATAAGTATATATGTAATATATGAACAATATATGAGACCAGAAAACTGACTAGCATTGTTGAACATTTTGAGCAAAGATTTCAAAGAAGAATCCTAATTAAAAGGGGGAAAAGTCAGAAGAAAATTTTAAATTTTCTTGGATCCTCAATTTTATTGAACATCAAAGACTCTATGAGGTTCCTAAACTCTTGTTCTTCTTTGAAATCTTGAAACCAAAGAATAATTTAATGAACTATAAAGAATGTTGGCTTTAGACATAATCCTTTTAAAATTGAGCCTACTACAGTTGGCAACATCAACACAAAAGATTGGATGATGACTCAAGGGAATAGTGAGTTCCTATGAATGAACGAGTTAGAAATCAAAAAGGATAGTGGGAAAGGTTGTATCAATCAAAGACTGTAATCAGTGTATGCACAGAACTTGTTAAGTTGGTGTATGTTTTGATTTGTGTAATTTCAACAGGCATTATTGAACATAATAAATTACATAATTAAGATGACAAATTAATATTTAAGCCTATGTCATTCAAATTCCAAATCTCACATTTGCAATATATGCTACATCCTTACCAAAAATGAATCAATATTGTCCTTGTTCTCAACTGGGACATATTTTCAATAAAAGACGTTGTCCGCTTTAAAGTTTAAATATTTTCTTAGGAGATAAATATGCTCAAGTTTCCTGTCAATTTGTTGTACTGAGGTAGCTTGTGTGTCACTGTGATGCTGTAATTGATGACCAGTGTTCAAATGACAACAGTGTCACCAATGGTTAATGGGTTTTAGCAGAGTTTTCAGAACATAAGAAGAAGAACAAATGACTGTCAAATTCTAAGGATGTTGTTTCTAGGTACCATGAAGTTGGTTCTGAACATAACAACCTTATTTATGACAGAACAAAATACTGCACAGTCTGTACCATCCTCATAATTGTTCCTATGCTTGAGCCCATTATTTCAGTCATTCCATCCAGATATCTCTATCTTTGGGGGGTATTTTTTTTCATTGTCCCTCCCATTTTATGAAACAAAATATCCTTCTCCAGAGATCACTGTCTCCTGACAGCATGCCCAAAGGATGTAAGATGTAGTCTCACTACCCTTGCTTCTAAGGAGCACTCTAGCCATATTTCTTTCAAGATCGATCTTTTTGTCCTTTCGACAGCCCATGATACTTTCATTATCATTTGTTAGCAACACATTCCAATAAATCAATCCTCTTATAACTCCAGGGTGGGAGGGATTCTATGTAGTAGTTTGTGAGATGCAGCTGAAACCACCTTACTATCTGAGGGCTTGAAGCATTTGCTGATGAAGATCAAAAATGGCAGTCCTCTGGATAGATCATAATTCAATAGAAAGAAAACTCAAATCTTCAAGACAGGAGGAAGAAAAGAAGCATGCTAGTCAGAGAAAATAGTGATCCTGTGAAGAATTTCATATTGATTGGATCCATAGTCAATTCTCATGGAAGCCATACCTGGAAAAAAAACCAAAGCATGGCATCAGAATTGTTTTGAGTGTTCCAGAGCAAGGGTGTTAACACTAAAGGCTAAGAGTCCCCTGAAGCAAGCCGTACTATTGTCAGTACCTCATATACATGTGCAAGTTGGGCATTAAATAAGGAAGACTGAAGAGGAGTCAGTTCATTTGAACTATACAGTTTGAGAGTGAAATTCTGAAAGTACTATGAGACTAGTCGATAAGACTAGTCAGTTTAGAATTTCATCCAGAACGCTCCTTAGCTTCAAGGATAGTGAGACTGAGCCTCATGTATTTTGCATATGCTGTCAGGAAATACCAGTCCCTGGAGAAGACATCACGTTTCATAAAGCAGAATATCAGTGAAAAAAAAGATGAAGACTCTCAATAGGGGAGGCCGACGCAGAGGCTCAAACAAAGCAACAACTGTGGGGTTAGTGCAGGTAAGGGCAGGGTTTTATTCTATTTTACATAGGGTCTCTGAGTCATTACTAATGATGTTAAACATCTTTCTTTAATCTCATTATATATATGTGCATATTCTTTGATGAAATATCTATTTGCATGTGTTTCCCATTTTCAATTTTCTCTGTGTGATTTCTGAGTTTTATAATTATGTAATATGAAATGAAGCTCTTTCTCAGACATAAGGTTTGTAAATATTTATCTCAATCCATGGCTTTTCTTTTCATTTTTTTGAGATTTAAAATTCCTATAAAGTTTAAAGCAGAAGTTTTTACATAATCAGGATTTATTTTATGGATGGTTTTATTGATTGTTGTATTTAATAAGCCCACCTTGTATCACAATACTTTTTCCTTTAATCTTTTCTTCTATACTTTTTTATATATAGGGTTAAGATACTTAAGTCTAGAATGCACTTTAGTTACTCTATTTTTGAAATGTGAAATGTACGTCCACGTGTATGCCTAGTTATCTCATTTAAAAAAAATGCCTGTGCTTATCCCATTGACTTGACCTGGAAGTTTTAGAAACATCAATTCTTTCTACATGAAAGTACTCATTTCTAGACCTGCTATTTTGTTCAGTGATGTAAGTGGGACACACATCTCCACTCTCCTGTCTGGCCCACTGAGCAGTCTTGCTTTCTCAACCATTGTGAGTTGATGTGTTACCGTAGGATTCACTTTGCAATGAAAATGAAAAGCCTGAAATGGAATGCTTTAAGATTGCTTTTAGAATTCTGGCATGATCATCCAAATTCCCTTCCCTTTGTCTTCATAAAGTGATCATGTAAGCCCAGTGGAAACTGATGTTTCTGACACATCAAAGACAAAATTTTTAAATTAATTTAAGATATGCTCTGCTTCTATAAGATGTGTAACCTCAGAAACCCACAGAACCAATCCGAGTCTGTCTCCCAAGGTCGCTATGATTTCCAATCCAATCAATAACATTGAGCTTTGAGTTGGAGTTCATGTTTAAAGATTCCGTGAACCCTAAGTGGAATTTTAACTAAAAAGTAAGTATGTGTAAAAGCAAAATATCCCCTTTTGAAAGTACAAAGACCTTATATCACATAGTAGATACAGAGTTACAAAACAATTTATGCATAAAATATTCACACTAAAAGTCATTAAACAAAAAAATGCACGTACAATGAATATAACTTCATATAAGTGCACACATTTAATCAAATATTTCTAAGAGTACATTCTCTAACTGGGAAACTCAGGAGCATAGAAATTAATGCAAGTAATTTGAGTGCTCTGCTCTGGCATTTAAATACAAGAGAAAAAAATGTTAATAGGATAAGTACCAGAAAGGATTAAGTGAGGCTAAACACCAAAGAGGATTAGTTATTATCCTGCCTTTACAGGCACCCAAGTTTCATGTGGCCATGGAGATAGGAAATAGAAAGCCAATGCTAAAAAATGGGATTTTCCTCCTTTTTGCAGTAAGCTTATTAAAATCAGTTTCATTATGGCACATAACTAAACAAGTAATACAATACCTAAGCTTTCCTCTGGATAATATAAAATTCAGAATATCTTTAAATATACTTAGAAAAATTTCAAAGATTTTTTTTGCATCCACATTTTTTCAAATAAACTAATGAATTTTATAGTAAACAATTTATATTCTATTTTTGAAATTGCTGATTCATATCTATGCAAAGTTAGAGCTTTCCTTAGATTCGATATCAAAATTTATTGCAGAAACTTAATCTATCTCATTTCACTAATTGTATATATTTCATTACATCAGTCTGTCAACCATTTGTAATCCAGTCAATTAAAGCCAATAGCTACCGTGTGTGTGTGTGAAGTAACTCTCTGTAGGAGTACACCGAGCTATGTATCTTAATGGAATCAGACTGCCACATGTTTCTTCATAGAGCAGCTAGCTGGTGGGTTTGAACCGAACTTCTCTCAGCCCAGAACTTAACCACAGTACCAATAGGTTTCAGACTCAGTCTTTCAAACTGAACACACATACACACACACTCACACACACACATTGCTGTTGTCCTAAGTGTCATCAAGTTGGTTCCGACTCAAAGGTACTCTATGCACAGCAGAATGACACATGGCCAGTCCTGCACCATCCTCACGATTTTTCTTGTGCCTGAGGCCACTTTTGCAATTCACACATAAAGCCACTTCATTAAAGACCTTCCTCTCGTTCACTCCTCCTCCACTTTAACAAGCACAACATACTTTTCCAGGGACTGGTCTATCCTAACAATATGTTCACAGTATGTATCCTTTGCCCCTAAGAGTTCCTGTCTTTAGGAATCAGGGTGGATATAGTTCTATCAAGACACATTTTCATCTTTCAGCAGTTGATGATCAGCCCTTCAATATTCTTCTTCAGCACCACAATTGAGATGCATAAATTCTCTTGTCTTCTTTATCCAAAGTCCAACTTTCATATGCACATGAGGTACCATGGCTTCAGTCAGATGGATGTACTTCAGTTTTTTTTTCTTTGACATCACTGCCCTCTGGTGGTGGGAGTAGGAGGCCCAGCCTTTGCTCCTGTGGAGCCGCTGCTGGAATTGAACCTCCATCCCAGTGGGTCGCAGTCCACGCACAATCACTACACCACTGAGGCTCAGGCTGTACTTCAGTTCTTATAGTAACATCTTTACTTTTGAATATTCTAAAGTGGTTATTTCTAGCATGTTCATATAATGCAACACGTCCTTTCATCTATTGTGTTGCCTGTTGCTTCCATGACATTGACTGTGGTTCTAAGCAATACACAAAACTTGACAGCTTCAACCATTTCTTTATTTATCACAATCTCTATTAATCCACTGATCCAGCTGTGGGAACTCTGGTCTTTTTTACATTGAGTGATAAATCTATACTGAAGGCAGCATTCGTGATCTTGATCAGCAAATGTTTCAAGACTTCTCTTCCTTTCAACAAACAAGATAGCTTCATCTGCACATAACAGATTTTTAATAAGCCTTCCTCCAATCCTGATGCCACAGTCTTCTTCATGGAGTCCAGCTATTATGATGATTTTTACAAGATGCACACTGAATAGCTATAGCAAGTGCACACAAACCTGTTGAACACCTTTCTTGATTTTAAGTCGTGGAAAAGTCCTTTGTTTTGCTCTCACAAGTGCGTCTTGATCCATGCACAAGTTCTGCATGGGCACAGTGTGTCAGGCAGGGTTCTCTGAGAGAAATAAAATTCAGGACACTAGTAATTCTTTTTATATATTTATATATTGAGAAAAGTATATAAGATAAGAAAGAAAAAGTTAACTATAAAGCAATACAGATTGCTTGGTGCAACTCACTTGCGTGAGGCAACTAGAAGACTGGCAGTCCTTCAAATCTTGAGGGCCGCTGAGTAGTCCTCTGTAGAGCAATCCAGGCTACCTGGTTACAGGTAGAGCAAACGGCAGAGCAGGTCGCCAACAGTCAGCCAGATAATAAAGTCCAACAGTCCCCAGCTCAAGAGATGTATATCCCAGGAGCATGGTGAAGTAGGGCTTGATGGGTCCTCAACGCACAGTAAAACAGTCCACGAGTAGATGTCCCACGGGTAGTGTTGCTTGGAGGTCCAGGCACAGGATGAACAAGGCAGCTCTCTGGTCCGAAGATCCAGAAGCAAGAGAGAGGGCGGGACTTGCTGAGCCCTTCCTATCTTTGCCCTTCAATTCATCCCAATTCATTCATTGGTCGTGCCATCACAACAGATCCACCAAAGTTCTGTGGTCATGTTGGCATAACAAACCTACCCATCACACGCAGTGTTCTCAATTTCCATTCTTCTTAAGATTATTTATAGTTTGTTAAGATTCCCACAGTTGAGTGCCTTGGCATAGTCAACGAAATACAAGTAAACATCTTTATGTTAATTTCTGCTTTCAGACAAGAACCAAATGACATCAGCAATGATATCGCTGGTTCCATATCTGTTTTAAATTTATCCTGAAATATGCAATGACCTATCAATGTACTGAACTAATAAATGGTTGACCTAATTGTTGTATGATCTTCAGCAAAATTTTATTTCAAATAGTAATATGAAAGGTATTGTTCTATATCTGAACCTACTGTTTAGTCAGCTTTTTTTGGAATGGATCTCTTCCAGTTAGTTTACCAAGTTGCTGTGTTACAAATTTCCTGAATAGACTACAATGTTCCTCCAGTACTTCATCCTATGCTTAGCAGATGACCTTGAAAATCTTAAATATATGACAATGTATTGCTAAACTTATCCAGGGAGAATTTGTTTATCTGTATATTCAGATGTCTAAACAATGTTGTTAATTGTCACGTATTGTGGAGCTAATTTCAACGTTAGAGTAAAACACTATCTGGTTCTGCATCATCATCACAATTGTTCTTATATTTGAACCATTGTTGCAGCCACTGTGTCAATTCATTTTGGGGAGGGGCTTTCTCTCTTTTGGTGCCTCTCTACTGAGTAGACAATAGCAACCTCATATGACTTCAGTCAGAAATGGCTCATTAATTTATTAATTTTCCAACTTTTCATTCTTTTTTTTCTTTGGGGAGGGCGGCATCACTGCCTCTGGTGGTCATGGGCGCTACCCCGTGCTGCTCCTGCGAGCCACCACTGGATTTGAACCGGAAAGCATGCAGGCGGCAGTCCCGCATTCAACCACTTACGCCACCGAGGCTCAGCCCAATTTTCCAACTTTTCATTGTGAATTAGGTGATTACAAAAATTATAAGTTTTACATTCAACAAGACATACACATTTTGTTCAAACGCATCGATTGAATTTCAGTGTAACATTGTTTATCCCACTTCTTATACCTTTTCTGATTCTAACCCTCCTTCTTTGCTAACCCTCTGAACTTTTTCAAGGCTAAATGCTACATTTTAAACTTAAATGGGCAATTATTCTAGCTTAAGGCTGGATTCAGTTCATTAAATGTTATCTCTTTCATGATACAGAATTCTATTCCATTTTAGCTCCAAATTCCAAAAAGCAGACATGCTAATGTGATTCTATCCAGAGTGATGGGTAGTGCTAGTTAGGCATCATCTATTTGTTCTGGTCTTTGAGCTGAAGACTCATCTGTTTTCATGGTCTGTTAGGTCACTGGATTAATTGTTTCTAGTGTCTTTTATTTGTATCATTCTTCTTTCCTCTGGGGAGAGTAACCAGCAGTTGCACCTGAGATGGCTGCTCATACAATTTTAAAACCCAAAAGTATAGGGCCAACACTCCATTGTCAATTTTGCTATGCCCCTTGCCATTGATGTTGCCCCAAACTTTAGTCTTGAGCTCTAAGGCCCAGTTACTCATTTCACCCAAGACATTTGGTTATGTGTAAGATACCGTTGAAAATTTTCCCATTGTATTCCCCACCAAATTTATGGTTATACTGGAAACAAAACAATACATGTGCTTGTGTGTGTTTACTCCCACACTCTATTATACCTGTGTTTCTATCCAAGCATTTATAGTACATCACCACTATTAAAAGATTATGCATATAAATTTGAAGGCTTGTATTACTATTAATTCTTAAAACTTCTTTGTTTCTTTCTGTTTCAATAATACCCCTCTTACACTCCATTCTCCTACTGCCCCTTTTTTTTAGGAATCATTGCCCTCTGGTGGTGGGAGTAAGAGCCCCAGCCTTTGCTCCTGTGGAGCTGAAATTGAAACTCCATCCCAGTAGGCCGCAGTCCCGTGCACAACCACTACGCCACCAGGGCTCAGTCTACTCCTACTGTCTTTTGTCTTCTTATTCACCCATGCTCACATAGAACTTGTACAAGAATATCTACATAGACCAACTGGCAAATGAGCAGTTATTTAAACAGAACAAGGTAATATTTAATGGTTTAAAATAAAGATATCAGTGTCCTTTATCCATGTCTATTCATTTTGCATACTGGGGAAATAATTTTAAAAAGTGAGCTATATGAAGAAGAAGGTGACATCAATTCCAGAATAGAACCTATTAATTGCTACAATTTTCAGCCTCTGAAATTATATAATCAATATGGGCTGGAATAAACTCAACGACATGTTATAAAATACACATTCATATAACATTGCATGCTGAAATAAAGTAGACTTGATTCCCCCACTGATGAAGATCAAAGGTGCAGTATTGGGTATGGGCATCACTCTGTAAAGAAAACCAAAGTCTTCACACCTTCACCAATTGACAACAACATGACAACCAAATTCAAGATAGAAGTTGTCAAGGATTTCACTTTGTTTTGAATTCAGATTCAATGTTTTTGGAACAGAAGTAAATAAATCAGAGGCAGTATTACATTGGGAAAGTCTGCTGTACAAAATTTCTTTAAATTACTGAAAAGCAAGGATATCAAATTCAGAACTAAAGTATATCTGATGCAAGTCAAGGCATATTCCATAATCTCATAGGCATGTGAAAGTTGGACAATGAAAAAGGAAGACTGATGATAATTTGATGCATTTGAATTGTGGTGTTGATGATGAGAGCATAAAGCACCATGGCCTCCTAGAATAACAAATAAATTTGCCTTGGATAAGTAGAACCAGAATGCTCCATAGATACAATAATTGGAAGACTTTGTCTCATATACATTGGAAATGTTATAAAGAGAGATAAGTCTATGAAAAAGGACATCATGTTTGGCAAAATGGAAGGTCAGTAAAAAATGAGGAAATCCCCTAAATAATTCATTGACACACTGGCTACAACTGTGACCTCAAATATAACAACAGCTATGAGTATGCCTCAGGACTTGATCATGTTTCATTATGTTGATCACAGGATCCTTTTCAATAGAAACCAACTTAAACACTACTAAAAACACCAATAGTCATGACTTTCCCTTTTATCTTTCCCTTCCACAACTGCAATTCATCAAAGAATATATACAGTAAACATTTTCTTGATTTCTTGATTTTTATAGTACATGCCCTTTTTTGTTTTTTAAATACATACCCTTTTTTGATTGACTAATTTCATACAGTATGATGTCTACCAGTTTCATTCTTGTTATGAAAAGTTTCCTGGATCAATAGCTATTCTCCACCATTACGCAGTATTCCATTCAGGGAGCCCTCGTCGTGGAGTAAACTATTAATCACAAGGTTAGCAGTTCAAAAACAGTGGAATTCTTAGTTGCACAGTGTTATGCTTTGGGCACTATCTTCAAGGTGAGCACTTTGAAACCACTAGCACCCCATGGGAGAAATACGGAGATTTAAATTTCCTTAAAGAGTAGTTATAGTCAAGGAAATCCATAGGGGCAGTTCTACCCTGACCTATATGTTCACTATGAGTTGCATCTACTCAAATGGCAGTAAGTCTTTAAGTAAAGTGTTGCAATCTCAGAAACCTACAGGGACAGTTCTGTTCTGTCCTATCAGATCATAGTGAGAGAGAATCCACATGGCCGGAATGAGTTTGAATTTTTGGTAGTACTCCATTGTAATATTTGTACCAAAGTGCATTTATCCATTCTTCCAATTCAACTTGTTTGTATTATTGTGAATAGTGTTGCCAAAAATGTGGCTGTGCATAGATCCATTCATTCTGTGAGGTTTACTTCTCTAGAATTTCTATCAGAGGGAGATTTTTGGGTCATATGTATTATCTCTTCATGTCTTTTGAGGAAACACCATACAAATTGCATCAAGTAGAATGCATAATTGCTATCTTAATCAGCTTCCAAACATTCCCTTTTTACATGGGCACCTTGATATTGCCTCCCCTTCACCCCCTCCCTCCCAACGCCTCACTCTTCTTGTCCCTCTAGGTTCATTGATCCTAGGTTTCATATCAGGAAAAAGCAGAAAAGCATATAACATAGCTCCAACCTCCTTTGACATAACGGCTTCTTGATACACTCTAATATGAAGAAATTAAAATGTACGAAAATAATACAAACCAAAAATACAGAAAATTTTGGAAGCTAGATCAGGTTTAGTCTGCATCATAGGGAGATCTACTGACAAAGTTTTAGATCTTCAGATTAGATTTATGCCTTTGATCTTCTATATTCTTTTTTCCAAAGAATTGTTTAGTGACGATTGCTTTATATAAGGGGAGTTCCCTGGAGGTTTATTCCTGAGAAGTTCTTTTTTTTTTAATTGCTAGCTATAGCCTATATGACCCTAGGCACCCTCATTCCTTTAGGTATGATCTTGTATTATGTGCACAGGAGTAGTTTTTTTTCCCCCACATCACTGCCCTTGTGGGAGTAGCAAACCCAGTCTTGCTCCTGGAGAGCTGCTGTTGGATTTGAACCATCAACCATATGGCCCACAGTCCCACACACAACCACTGCGCCACCAGGGCTCAGCTGAGAAGTTCTACAAATTAATCTTGGGCTCCCACTGTCATTCATCACCTTCTGCACACCAGCTTCTCACAATATGTGTTCTGGCATTGGTCCCTCCTTTGAGAGATTATATGGATATTAGAACCAGAGGGATTATATAATCAGGAAAATTTATATGGATTCCACTCCTGCAGTGATGGATGATGACGATCTGCTTTTTCAACGTGGACTTTGTTGACACCATACTTCGATGGCTGCTTGTTTGGAGAAGAGTCTGTCACATCCCAGAGACTATTTTTTCTCATAATTTGGCACTCTCTTCATCACATTTTGATATAGCAACCTTGCCTTCCGTACTCCATTCCTGAAGGTGAGCGTAGAGCGGGGCCAGGATATGAGAATTAATCGATTTTAAGCTGGAGCTAGGATTTAGTGTGATCCCCAAACCCATTCCTCAATCCACGGTTTTTTGTTTTGTTTTGCTTTGTTAATTGTTGTAACTGGATAGTTAATGAACATGTATCCCTAAAACCTCTCCCCATCTAATGCTCTCAAGAGCATCTTCAGACTCTCCTGTGCTGAAATGAAGGCCAGTCCTCACTCCCCACCAAGAGACATTCAACTGTGAATGTTTTCCTTTTATGTAACCATATTGAAAAATTAAAATTGTTACAGCAATTAAAATGCTTTAGATAAGATCAAATGAAAGCATATGTGATATATCACTATTTATTTTAATGCATCATAAAATTAGTTAGGCATAAAACAAAACCCCTCCCTGAATTGATGGAATAAAGATTGAAATATTTTAACAAGTTGATAAAGAAATCCAAGCATCTACTAATCTATATCAGAACATTTGGAAGACAACCACGTGGCCAAAGCATTAGAAGAGATCATATCTGTATCCAATCCAAAGAAAGGTGCTACTAGAAGATGCTCAAACTATACAACGCTAACAATGATACTATATGCAGATGCAATATTACTGAAGATCCTCCAAAATATTTGCATTCAAATTGGTTTCTGCCAGCTTCAAAGGCAGACTTGGAACAAGGAATATTATTGCTGATGTCACCTTGATTTTGGCTAAAAGCAGAGAATAGAAGGAAGATGCTTACTTATCTTCTATTAACCATACAAAAGCACAAAACTATAGGGCAAATAACACATTATTAATAATCCTTAGAAGAATGAGAACACTTCATGGTGCTCATGTGGAACTTGTGCATGGATCAAGAGGTAGTAGTGAGAACAGAACAATGATTCCATTGCATGATTTAAAATTTGGAAAAGTATGCAGCATCGTTATTTCCAATCACAATACTTATTTAATCTATATGCCAAGCAAATAATCAGAGAAACTGAGTTATATGAAGAAGAATGTGGCACCAAGATTGGAGAAAGACTTAATATGAAGATGGAACAACCTTTATTGCTGAAAATGAAGAGAACTTAAAACACTTGGTGATGAAGGTCATGGATTGCAGCCTTCAAGCATGGATTATGAGTCAATGTAAGGACCCAAATCTTCACAACTGGATTAGGTAGTCAGAATAAGTAGAGAAGTTTGAGGTGCTCAAGTACGTGCCTTGCTTGTATCCACCATCAATGCTCATGGTAGCAGCAGTCAAGAGATTGAGTCCCTGCAGTGAGTAGATGGGCTGCAGGAGAACTTGTTAGAGTTTTGAGAGTCAGGGCTGTTACTTTGAGGAGTAAGGTGTGCCTGGCCCACGACAAAGTCTTTTCAATGACCTCAAATGTATGTGAAAGCTCAACATTGAATAAAGAAAGCCAAAGAAGTGTCCATGCATTTGAACTGTGTTGTGAGAGAATATTGCAAACTACCATGAACTTCCAAGAACAAACAGATCAGTCATGGAAGAAATAGAGCTAGGGTGCTCTTATAAGCAAAGAGGAACATATTTTGTCTTACACACTTTGGACATGTTCTCAGGAGAGAGAGATCCTGGAGATGCACTTGTTCGGTAAAGTAGAAAAGCACGGAATGAAGGCTTTTGACAAGATGGATCGACACATTGGCTTCAATAATTGGTTCAAGCATATTGTATAGGGCAAGACAGTGTTTGGTTTTGTTGCAAATAAAGTTGATATGAGTCGGAATGGACTCAATGACACCAGATGGCAACAGGAAATTTAGGTGTAGCTTGCTAAAAGTTGATTGTGTCATTCAAAAGCACCAGCCATTTTCCATAGGGGAAGATCATGTTTGCTATTCCTCTAAAGATTTACAATCTCAGAACACAGAAAGGTCCCTAGGAGTTAGAGCTGACTTGATGGCAGAGTTTGGATTTCAATACCTTTCTTCTTTTATATTTTGTAATACCTGTCTCAGGGGAAGAACATCCAGAAAGACCCTGAAAAGTGAGGATGACAGGCCTTTCTTGCAAGTTCTTTTGACATGCCAGTCTTTGCAAAGGGATATCCTACTTGCAAAGGTGATCAAAAATAGCAGTTCCTAAAGGACATGGGATACTAGTGGCTGAAACAATGGCCTTGATCCTGAAACATTGACATCATCGTGAGAACAGTAATCTGTTCAATTGTACACGGTTTCACTGTGTGGCAGAACATGCCCAATGGCAACAGATTTCAAAGCAGAGTCATTTGTTGATTCTTTTTTTTTTGTTTGTTTGTTGTTTTGTTTGTTTTTTTTGGGGGGGCCTCACTGCCTCTGGTGGTCGTGGGCTCTACCTAGTGCTGCTCCTGAGAGCAGCCACTGGATTTGAACTGCCAAGCCCGCAGGCTGCAGTCCCACACTCAACCACTTATGTCACCAGGGGGGTCAGTCCTGCTGATTCTTATTTCCTAGATTTAGCATGAAAATTTAAACAAACAAAAATCAATGTCGTGTAGTCAATTCTGCCTCATAGCTCTCCTGTAGGGCATGGTAGAACTTCCCTTGTGGGTTACCAAGAATAACTCTTTATGGTAATAGAAAAGGCAAGTGGCATTTCTACTGAGAATGCTTTTATAGTTGTTGATTATTCACACCATTCTCCATGTAATTTCCACATTTAAGCCATTTTTCTCTGCATTAGCTTGTTTATTAAGGGTGAAAAATACTAAAGATATGCTAGACAGGATTCTCTAGAGAAAAAAAGACACAAATAATTATATATCTATATCATAAGAAATAAAGTTAGTTAATTTCCAAAGCAGTACAAATGGCTCACTGCAACTCACTTCTGTGAGACAGGCAATACACTGGAAGTCCTTCATGTCTTGAGAGCTTCTCTGCAGTCCTCTGTGGAGCAATTCTGGCTATCTGATCCCAGGCAGTAACTAGCAAGGCAGGTCACCTACAGTCAGCCAGATGACAGGGTCCGACAGTCTGCATCTGAAGAGATGTGTATTCCAGTAACATGGTGAAGCAGTTCTTAAAGGAATCACAAATGACAGTGACACAGTCCATGGGTTAGCTATCCCGCAAGTAATGTGGCTTAAAAATGGGGACACAGAACAAGCAAGGCAGCCACACACTGGTCCAATGATTAAAAAACAAGAGACAACACAGGTGAGGCTCACCAACCCATTTCTCTCTCTGCCCTTCAATTAATCCCAGATGTGATTAATTGCAATGATGGTCATTTTGGCATAATAAACCTACTTATCACAAGATATAAGATGTTTTGCAATTAATTTTTGATCTTAGTACAATGAGGTGAATAAAATTATTACTTAGATCAGATATTCAGAATAGTAATTCATTTACCAGTACCAAGCTCTTGTTCAAAATAATTTATAAATCTTGTCAATTTCCATTAATTTGTTCCATTTGGTCCCCAAACAGTTATTTACTTGGATGTTAATGTGTTCCAGAAATTTTTTTCAGGTAAGAGATTATAATTTTACAAAGGTATGATTTTATAACAAACTCAATATTCTAATATTTGGGAGATGCTATGGTTTATATGGCATAGGTTGCTATGCAAAATGATGTGTTAATTGCATAATTAGTGTAACACTGTAAAATGCATAATGTAATATGGTTATATGTATATATATTAATTTCTTTAGAGAAACCAAAGTTATACCTTATTTTTTCAAGCCTACATCCCCAACATGTTTTTTATTCCTAAAGTTGCAGTGTATGATATTAATTAATTGCTAAGTAAGTATTAGTACTCATAATGTCTGTGGCATAGAGGTCGATTTTGAAGTTTATTCTTTTAGGGCATACAAGACCATAATGATGCTTGTGAATTTTAGCAAGTAAAGAAAATATGCCCTTAGGTGCCATAGCTCCATAAAATGGAATTGATAAATTTAACAACTACATGGACACAGAGTAAAATACTTTCTAGAGAAACACAATCCCCAATATATTTGTATGCTTTTATTTCTCAATCTTTTACTATATTCCTCCCATGATTATCATCAATAATAATTTTTTACTAAAATTAGAATTGGAAGAATAACTATCTGTGTCAGTTGAGTGTGGGTATGTGGGCAGATTTTTACTGTGCCTTAAAGGTTATCCCTTGGTGCTCATAACTTAAAGAATCTTTTTATTTTTTTTCTCCATTCAAGTGGCCACACTCAATTGAGCTTTGTCATGCTGCTACAATTTCAACAAAAACTGAATGCATATTTTCAGTATGAAAGCAAGGTGTAAAGTAATGATTACCATATGATATTCTAGCTATGTGTACAGCATACAGTATATTAAATTTATGCTGACTTAAGAGTTTAGAAAAGAAATAACATACTATTTACTGAATGCCAGCATATGCCAATTTATATTCTCAGTTGTGTCTATTTTACAAGCATAATTATTTTAAGAAATGTTTCTTGCCCTATAAATGTGACCCTATATATATATAAAACTATGATAAAAATTTGAATTACATACTATGCTATTGAAATGATTCCTTGGTAATATTTTTACTGTGAATTAATAGGAGAGTTTAGATTTTGGAACAATTTAAACTATTTATGAATTTCTCATAATAAATTGTGCTTCCCCTGTCCCCTTAGTTATTTCTTTGCACTTTGGGAGAATACTATTTTGTCCATCACTCTAGTTAAAACCTGTCTATTTCCTACCTACTGCTTCGCCTGCCCTACTTGCCACTCCCTCAGGCTGTAACTGTGTAAACTTTGTTTCTGTTAGTATGTAATCTTTTGACTTGAATGTTTCTCTGTAACAATAGTCTCAAATAATATTTGTCTTTTTGTGATTGAATAATTTCACTCATGTAATGTTCTTCGGGCTCATGCATGCCTTGAAGCTCTTTGCAATTTCATTTACAGAAGTTTTTTGTTGTTATTTTTAATCCATGTACCAATGACTATTTAGGCTGTTTCCATCTTCATCCTGCTGTAAATAGTGCTTTAGTATGCATGTGTCTATTCATGTTATGGCTCTATATGGTATATATGGTATATATCAAGGAAAGGGTCTATTCCCTGGTAACCACAGAAATCCTTTTTTTTTTTTTAATTAAAAAAATTTTTTTTTTAGGCATCACTGCCCTGGTGGTGGGAGTAGGAGGCCCAGCCTTTGCTCCTGGGAGCCGGAATTGAACCTCCATCCCAGTGGGCCGCAGTCCCGCGCACAACCACTACACCACCGGGGCTCAGCCACAGAAACCCTTATGAATAACATTGAAACATTCTCAGTCATTTTGAGAATGACACAGGTCTAGGAAGTAGTGTGTTCTGATGTGCTTTGGATCACTCAGAGCAAGAATTAATCCAGGACACCTAACAACAACAATAACAGATGTCTTACATCGGGTAGATCCCATTCATTATCCCATTATTTTGTCTGTGTGTTTTACTTTAAGTTTTATAGTGTGTTTATGCTCTGTAATAGAACACTTAATTCTGTCGCTATTTTTTCCTGACTTAGGATTTTAATTCATCCTGCGATCCCATCCCCCCCCCACCCCATATGTATTGATATGTGGAGTCTGGTTGCGTTCTTACACAGATGAAAACTTCATATTCCCAGCACCATCTATTGAATAGCTGCCTTTCCATCATTTACTGTTTTTCAACTCTTTGTGAAATATTAGTTAGTTGCATGGATTTATTTCTGGGTTGAGTATTCTGTTCTTTTTGTTTATTTATCACTGTTCCAGTGGCAGCGGGTTTTGATTAATGTGACTGTAATAGGCTTGGACATGAGAGGCCTTCCTCATTGCTGTTGTCCGCACCCAGACCCCCTTGTAACCCGTGACATGTACAATGTTTTGATTGATTTAAAAAAATCAAGGTTTACACAAGAGGTATGGCATTTCATTTATTGTCAATATAGACATTGAAACATCAATCGTGAAGCACAATGTTGTCTTTGATAGGCTTATATCTGTCACCTTCAAAGCACGGCAACCAATACAATTATTCAAGGTTATAAACAAGCCACAAAAACTAGTTATGAAGATACTGAAGAATTCTGTGGAAAGACAGAGGATCTTGGGGATATGTGGCCAAATAGATTTCCTTCCTAGAATTTCCCGTTCACAGGTCAGAGACCAACAGAACTCAGAACTTGGTATTGTAGTGAGTTCTGGTGCCCCTCCCCAACTATGTGACTTGTCTTTTCTAAGGCTTACGTCCTCCCATTCTCCCATTGGCTAGAAGTCCCGCTTCACCTTGGCCTTCCATTTCAATAGCCTAATTCTACCCTGGTACCCCAGTGTGGAAGAAGGAAGTCTGATACTTCATCATAGTCTCCCTGAGGAAACTCCCTAACTTGGAGGAGGGAAACAGTGTGGCACCAAACCAAAGGTCTTCTACTATAAATACAATAAATTTTACCTGCTTCACTCTCTTTTTGTTATATAGTAGGTCGACAAGTGACTTTGGGAGATGACTAGATATACTCCTCACCTACCACAAACACCACTACTACAAGACTCCCCTTCCCATTCCTCAGTGAGAAACATTTTCATATAAACTAACAAGTACTAGCACACACCTTAAAATATCTTACAATTTGTCCAAAATGACTGACTAAATATGATTAATACCATCACTTATACCCTACTCTTAAGCCATTGTCTTCTATTTTTGCTATTCATCCAACTCTATTAGTTTTTTATCATCTCCACAAAATACAGTTCCTAGCTCCTATCTCTTCCTCTTCTAACCCAAACAGTCAACTTGCCTACAGAACCTAGAACTCTGCACATCACCAGTAGCTGGACCACTGTGGCATTCAAATAGCCAACAGTAGTAACTACAGAAAATCAAGATAAGAAAAATCAACAACTAGATATTACCTAAATCCAAAGGAAAACATAGAAATAGAAACCAGAAAGAGAATACAGGAGGAAAATGTTCAGGGCTATACAAGAGATCTGAAGATCAATCTTGAAAACAAGGTAGAAATTGAGAAACCAAGAACTTCAGACTCCCCCCCGAAAAACTCCAAAAGGAAAAGTGATATAGCAGGCAAAAAAAAAAAAAAAAAAAAAAAAAAAAAAAAAAAAAAAAAAAAAAAAAAAAAAAAAACAGAACAAAACACACTCACAGTAAAAAAACCCGAGAAATAGAGAAAAAGGGAAATTGAATCAGAAAACATGATGGTAACCATGCAGACTTCTGCAAACCAAAAAGTCAATTAAACAAAAAGCAAAGTAATATGAATAAATCCTGAGGATGATGTGGGGCTCCACAAAGTGAAATGATATACCTCTCATTGGAATACTATACATAAAGAAACAAATTTATAGATAAAATATAAGGAAATTCATGGAGGAAAATTTATTTTGTATTGCAAAGGAGGAGATGATAATATCAATGGGAGCAAAGAAAACAAAAAATTGGTTAAGCTCATATCCAGCAGTCAAATTATCCAACTTCAAGGAAAATGAGAGAACCTTGAAAGCAGCTAGACAGAAACAACAACAACAAAATAGTTGCTTATTAAGGTAAACGGATAAGAACAATCTCAGACCTCTCCACAGAAACAAAGTTGGAAAGAAGAAAAGGAGCAACATATATTTCAACCTTCAAAGGACAAAAACTGCCAACCAATAATCTTATATCCAACAGAGCTATCCATCAAATATGAAAGAGAAAAAAAAGTATTCTCAAACAAGGGAATTGTTAGAGCATCCATAGTAATAAAATGAACATTATATAAAAATACATTTACTGGATCTCCATGGTCAGAAAATCAACAACTTCAGCACAAAAACAGGAGTACTCCCCAGTGTGTAATATCACACGGATGTCAGCACAGTTACATAGAGGCAAAATGAAGACATGAATAAACTCCCCTCACCCATTTAAAAAAGCAAGGAAAATACCAAAGACAACTAAAACAGATGAGAACCACTAATCTATATTTAGAATGAATAACACCGAATGTTTCTGGACTAAATACACCCATCAAAAGATGAAGAGAAACCAACTAGATTAGGAAATAAGATTCATTGATCCACTTCTTCGAGACGCACACTTTGCACTCAATTCAAAATAACCTAGGGTGAAAGGATGGTGAAAAGTTTACCAAACTAATGGCATATCAAAAAAGTGCTGGTGTGGCAATATTAATCTCTGAGAAGATAAACTTCAAAGTACAGGACATAAAGATTGTTGAGAATAGGCATTACATAATTATCAAAAGATCAATAGGCCAAAATACATAGCCATAATATACAAATATGAGCCAAATGAAGTACCCTTGAAATACATCAATCAAAAAGAAAAAAAGAAAAAGAAATACATCAACCAAATCCTCAAAGAGATGAAAGGAGATATCACCAAATCAATAATAATAATAATAATAATAATAATAAGGAATTTCAATGTACCATTTTCATCTAAAGATATATCAACAGGAAGGGAACTCAGTGAATCAACTGAAGAGCTGAGTAACATAGTCAAACAGTTTTACCTCTTTACAGAGTTCTCAAATCAGCAGCAATAAATAAAAAGAGAGAAAGAAAATAAACTTCTTGTCCTCCAATATATATATCTCATATTCAAGTATAGACCACATAATTGAAACCATCTCCTCAGGGTTCAGTGCCATGAAACTGAAAATAAACAATACAATGTATGAAAGCATAAAGACAAAGATATGGACACTCAACAGCACACTCCTCACAAAAGACTGGGTATTAGTTCAATACAAGATGAAATTAAGAATTTCCTAGACACAAATGAGAATGATGGCAGCATACCCAACCCTGTGGGACACCACAAAAGGTGGTTATTAATGGTCAGGTTTTAGCAATTAATGCAAGCATAAAAATAGAGGAGAAAATAAGTCTCAACATTTTGACATGAAACCTCCTAAAATTAGAAGTCAGCTGCAAAAACCCTCCAACAACAGAAGAAAGACTTCATCAAAATTAGAACAGAAATAAATAAGTTGGGAAATAGTAAAACGATGGGAAATATCAACTAAACAAGAAATTGGTTCTTTAAAAGGATGAACAAATTTGGCAAATCGTTAGCAAATTTAATCAAGGAAAAGAAAGGGTGATGAAAATATCTAGAATTATATATGAAACATGTGGCCTTACAACAGATGTCAAGTGAAATAAAAAGAATAATAACACAGTATTAAGAGCCAATTGTATTGCCACGAATTCAAGAATATAGTTGATATAGACAGGTACCTACAAAGAAACCGTCATCTCAAATTAATGCAGATGGACATCAAGGGCATCAAGAGAACTGTAGCATTAAAAAAAAAAACTCATAAAGAAATTCTCAACTTAAAAAAAAAAAAAAAGAAAAACCAACTACCAAATGGCTTCTTAGACTAGTTCTAGAGGGTATTCAGATGATAGCTGCCACCAAGTCCATACAAATTATTCCAAAATAGAGAAAGGAACAGAAAATTCCCAACATCATCATATGAGGTCATCACAACTCTGATATAAAGATCAGGTAAATATCCCCTAAAACAGAAAATTGGAGACATATCCCTCATGAACATAGACACATAAATTCTCAACAAAAACCTGTTCAATTGAATGCAACAACATATCTAAGAAATAATACATCATAACCAAGTGGGGTTCATATCAGGAATGGGAGAGTAGTTCAACATTTGGAAAACAACTAATATAATCAAACATATACAAGATAAAGGATAAGAACCATATGATCACATCAATTGATGCAGAAAAAATTTGTTTGACAATATCCAGCACCCATTCCTAATAAAAGTACTCAATAAATAGGAGTAGAAATAAAATCCTCAATACAATAAAGGTTATACATTAGCAGCCAATACGAATACCACACTGGTAGTAGAAAAGCTGAAAACATTCCCACTGATAATGGGAACCACACAAGGGTGCACCGTAAAGCCTCTCTTACTCAACATTGTTCTTGAAGTCCTATCCAAAACCATAAGACAACCACCAGAATGCAAGCGAGTATAACTAGCGGAAGAAGAAGCTAAACTTTTGTGATTTACAGAAGATATGAATGTATATAGAGAGAACCCCAAGAATTACATTATAGGATTCTTGGAAACAATTGATGAATTTAGTAAAGTAACAAGATACAAGATTAACAAGGAGAAGTCAATTGGTCTCCTTTGCACTAATGATGAGAATTCCAAAAGGACAAAAAAAAAAACAACCCAGCAGCATACACAATACGCACACAGAAGTTGAAATCCTGAGGAATCAGCCTAACCAAGGAAACAAAAGACACATATGATGAAAAGTATAGAACATTAATACAAAAAAAAAATCAAGAGACCTCCAGAAGTGGAACAATGTCCCATATTCTTAGATTCATTATTGTTATAAAAGAGTCAATATGACCTAAAGCGATTTAAAAATCAGCTCACTCCTGACCCAAATCCCAACATCATTCTTTACAGAAATGGAAAAACTCATTACCAACTTCATATGCTTAGGGAAGAAACCCAGGAGAAACAAATATCTTCTCAAAAAGAAGAACAAAATAGAATCTCTTATACAACCTGATCTTAAAAACTAGTACTCAGCCATAATTACCAAAACAGCTTGGTGCTGTATAATGATAGATACAGAGAACAATGAAACTGGAAAGACAAATCATATGTAAAATTATATGTCTTAATATAACTGATTTTCTACAAAATCCAAATGAATATTAAATGGGAGGAAGTGCTTCCTTTAATAAATGGTGCTGAAATAATTGGTTATCCATTTTCAGAAGAATAAAACAAGACCCACACCTAATCCTGTGGTCAAAAACGAAATCAAGGTAGATCATAGAACTGAATGTAAACCTCAAAGCTACCAGGAGCATCAATAAGAAAATTGGGATAAATCTGACAGCCCCAGTGCAAGATATACACTCGCTACTAAAAGGGAAGAATCAAAGAGTGAGCCATATTTCATGGGGGCGTGCTCACCTCAGCTCCATGTGATGGTTGATATGGAGGGAGGATTATAGGGAGGAGGTGAGGACATGGAGAAAGGGAGGAGAGAGAGAGGGGGCAAGGGTGAGAGGGAGGCTGGGGGAACAAGAGGACAAGAGGGCATAGGCGAGAGAGCTCTTTTATTCTGTCCAAGCCTGATACACCTTTTTGGAACCTGCAAGACCCCTAATTACAGGTAAGGACATAGGTCACAGCAAAGGGAAAACATTATAGGGAAGTATGGGGTACCCTGTGACAAGATGGGTGGATCTAGGCCTACCCTTGATTGCCCTTGGGTGGGAGATTTGATTTAGATAAAGCTTTCAGGGAAGTGACACATTGTCCTAACAGCAGGGAGTCACCCCTATCTTCTGTGGTAGAGACAATGACCTCTGATAGCTGGAGCCTTTAAGGAACCTATCTCTAAGCCTCTGAGCTGGCAAATGGCTGCTAATATTTGCTTAATATTTTGGAGTACATATAATTGTGAAAAAGTCCTATCTTCTCTGACATAAAACAACCTTTAAAGGTTGGCAGAGGACCTGAACAGGCAATATACAAAGGATAACACTTTTGCTAGCCATCCTGGAAATGCAAATCAAAACAATGATACCATTTAACACCCACAGCTATTGTCTGATTTAAAACTCAAAGGATACAAAAAGGTAGTGAGGGCAGGGAGAGTGGAACCCTTGTGCACTGCTTATGGGTCTGTAACTATGTACACCCAATGGAGAAAGCTCAGTGGTGTTTCCTAAAACAGCTGGCAGCAGAAATACTATATAACCCAGCAATACCATTCATGGAACAAGATATGGATTATTCTGGCAGGTTTGAGATGGACATTGCCAGTGAATATTGTGGTTTTTCTAACCACCAACTCACCTTTTGTGCTAATAGTAATCATGTAAGGATTTAGTCTGTATTGTGATATTTAGTCTAAATATCACAAATAACCTAAATATTGAAATATATAGTTAGCCTGCACTTGTTCAACCTCCCTCTCTCAATAGTATTTTAAAAATTAATATCATGGGTTAATCAAGAACACTGCAAAAAGGTCCTTATGCTTCATGGAGATGATAGATAAGATTATCTACTATAAATTAGCAAGAATTTCTCTTAAGTGAACCAGAGGCAGATTAAAACATACTTTTGGTAATGAATTTTGTCTTCACAATTAATCCTAATTCTAATCGGTTTTGATGTTTTACCATTTTCATTGAACTGATTCTAGAATTTTCTTTCTTGTTCTTAATATGAAAAAATCTGAATATATGATTTTCTTTGGGAATCTATGCTGTTTGCTGTTCTTTCAATTCCTGGACCAATTTATTTTCCCTTTCGTAGTTTTCTATGACTCAAAATCGACTTGATGGCCAAGAGTTTTGGTTATGGTGATAGGGAAGATTTTTTTCTAGGAGGTTTCCTTTTATTTCGTTCTTTCTTTTTTAACTTTTTCTTTGTGAATCTCTTGCTTCTGTCTTGGAACTCCAATGAAATAGAAATACATTTCTTCTGAGGGCTGAGCCCCGGTGGCATAAGTGGTTGAGTGCGGAACTGCAGGCTGCCGGCTTGGCGGTTCAAATCCAGGGGTGGCTCTCAGGAGAGGCACTGGGTTGCGCCCACGACCACCAGAGACAGTGATGCCCACAAAAAAAAAATGAAATACATTCCTTCTGATGTTACTTCTCTTTTTGTTTTTGTAGATTGCAACCTTGGGTTTGTCTTAAAGCTCACTAAATTAAATTTCCATTGCTTTACTCTTTTAAAATGATGTGCAATTATCTTATTCTTCTGAATTTCTATATGTTTTATTTTTAGTGTGTTTTGTTTTTCTTTTCTTTTCTCTACTGACTAGATATCTAAAGAGTTCAAACAAGTAATTATTTGTAGACAACATGTTTACATAAAGAAAAATATTGTTTCTAAAGCACAGTCCAAGAATTGTTGTATTTCTATGGAAGGATGATATCAATATTAAGTGAATCATTAATTGTAATAAATTCAGTATAAAAGAACCTACATTTTTGGATCATACTGTGATGCCAAGTGTGCCTAAGGAACACTTCTCAATAGTTTGCAAGACTACTTTCAAAACTCAGATGATTCTTCTCATAATCTAAGAAGATAATTTACTAATCATTATGATTAGACCTTTACATGAAAAGTATTTTATTTAGATTGCAACTTGTGAAATTCTATTAGGGAAAAGCATTTTTGAAATTATATCTTTGATTGTTCTTAGGTGCATTAGAGTCAGCTCTGGCTAGTCCTTTAATTTCCTTACTGCTTTTATGTTTGAGTTATTTGTTGCAGTCAGTGTGTCATTTTATCTTACTAAAGGGTTTTCCTATTTTTGTTGATTTTTTTTATGGAATAGAATGTTTGTCCTAGGAATTGTCTGTCCTCAGAAGATGATCAAAGTACTCTAGGTAAAAATCTCTTCTTTCTCACAAGAGGTTGTAATTTTTCTCAAACAGATATATTTGTTCTTCTGGGCCTCCATGTCACTTTCAATGTTCTTTTCCAGAATTTAAATAGAAAGAAATCAATTCTTCATTAGTGCTCTTTATTTCTTGTCCAGTTTTTCTAGGCTTATTGAGTGACTACAATTGCCATAGCTTGGGTAAAGGGCACCTTTTTTTCTCAAAGTGGCAGACTTGATCATCAACACTTTAAGGTTGTCTTGTAAAGTGTATTTTCTCAGCACAATAAATCATTTGATTTCTTGGCTTTGGCTCAATGAGTATTACAGTCCTTGCCAACTTCACATTTTTTTCTTCATTTATCATAGTTTTGTCAGTGGCAAGGATTTTTGTTTACATTGAATTTATATAAAGATGCCTCTTAAAGAGGTGTTCTGAAATCATCACTACTATCAATTTTACCTATAGTTTGTTCTGAGCCCCAGAGCTGAATGATTTTGCAGAGACAATAAATCCTAAGTAAACATCATTCTATCATTCTTCGTTGGTTCCAGGATCCATTTGACATTAGCAATGGTATCCTTCCTGGCAAGTCATAGTCTGAATCCAAATTGAATTTCTGGCAGCTCCCTGTCTATGTGCTGCTTTAATTATATATTAGACAGGCTTCTCTAGAGAAACAAAACCAGGACACTAATGATTTTATATATATTTAGATAGATGAGAGACAGATATAGATGGATATAGTTAGAACATAAGAATAAACAGTTAGCTAAACTATAAAGCTGTACAAATGGCTCAGTGCAACACACTTTCCTGAGTCAGCTAATACACTGGCAGTCCATGAAGTCTTGAGGGTCGCCAGTTAGTCCTCTGTAGAGTGATTCAGGCTATTCAGGCTATTCAGCAAGACAGGTCACCAAGTCAGCTGGATGACAATGCCCTGCTCAAGCGATATATACCTCAGTAGTGTGAAAAGTCAGGTCTTGAAGGAACCTCAAACTACAGTGACACAGTCCACGGGTTAGGCATCCCAAAGGCAGTGTAGCTTACAAATTGACACAGAGAACAAGCCACACTCTGGTCTGATCATCAAAGAGCAAGAGATGGGAAATATGAGGCTCACCAAGTAACTTCTCTCTCTGCCCTCCAATTTATCCCACATCTGTTCATTGATCATGTGGAACAATAAACCTACCAATCACAAATCATTTTTTAATTTCCATCAGCACACTTTTATTTGTACATTATATTAAATGTATTGTTTAATGATTTTCACATTCTATTGGGTCACCTTACTTCTTCTCCAGTTTGTTGCCCAGGAAGGATTCCTGCAAATTTATTGTCACAGACATCATAATTTTTAAAAGATGTATGTTCCCGAATACTTTATGATCACAACAAAATGGATCCAGTATAATATGAGCAGATCTTCTCTGAAGAATAAAAGTATCTTAAGATGCAATATTTCATTGAGGAGCACACTTAGGAAAGACAAAAATTAAGAGGATAATAAAAGCTAGGCTATTATAGGAGTTTGAAGCTTCTAGTAATTTCTAGTACTTCATTAGGTTTTTAAGCATATCCATTTGTTTTCCATTAATTTCCAGAATTTTGGTTTTGCTAATACCTTCAATGTAATTTGGATTTTTTCTTTCAGTACTTGATCATATATTGTATTCTGAAATTGTTGAATGTTGAACAGGTCTTTTTGGAACAAGAACTATACATTTTTCTAATCTTAGATTTGGGTGTTTCCTGCATAGTTTATTATTTTGCCCACAGAATCCTTCAACATTGCAAATCAAGACTTGACTTTCCTTTTCAGTTCTTTCAGCTTTTGATATGTGGTGCAAATTCTTCCTGTCTGACTAACTCCAGGTCTTTACACACTTCCTTATAATATATTCCTTTGTCTTCTCTTTGTGCTTTTGGAATTTTCTGTTCTGCTCTTACCTTGACAAAAACTGATGAAAAAACACATTTTTTCAATAAAATTTCATGAGATGCTCTTAGTATAAAGGGCTCTTAGTACAAAGGGCTTTAAATTGATTGTGCTATTGTAATTAGAAATATGTGAGCATCCTAAAATCAGAAACCTTTATTAGATACACTTCACTACTGGTGGTGCAACCCACCATTCAAAAATCTGAAGAGTTAGGGGAAACAGTTACACCATGTTCAAGATTTGGTAATCTAGTACTGAATCACTAGCCTCGTTAGCTGCCAAGAAGTTGGTTCAACCTCATTGTGACCCTAAGCACAGTAAAACTAAAGCACTGCTCAGTCCTGGATTGTCCTCACAACTGCTCTGTGTTTGAGCCTATTGTTGCAACTGCAGTGTCAGTGCATCTACTTGAGGGTCTTTGTTTTTTCTGACACTACTTTACCAAACAGATTGATCTCCAAGGAGGGGTCCCTTTGGTTGACATATTCAAAGTACCAGAGACAGAAGAGACTTTGTAGCTGTACTTTGTCTAAGACAGATTTGTTTATTCCTCATGAAATTCAATATTCCTTGCCAACAACATATTTTTAAAAGCATGATTTACTTGTAAAATTATGGGACATATCTAGTCCAGAAGACTTCACCATCACAACAAAATGGATCCAGTATAAAATCAGTGGATTGCCACTGACATATTCAAAGTCATTTATGACCCAGTATCTCATTGAGGAGAGTTCTTAGGAAAACTAAAATAGACAGCATAGTAAAAACTAGTCTATTGTAGAAATTTGAAATATCCAGTACTTACAGCATAGAAAAGGGAAGCATAATTCAACAACTGGCCAGTTTAACATCATCCTCAGACTATATGCCAATTTACTCTAATTGCTATTTCCAAATAAAACATGCCTGGAATTAATAACAGCAAAAATCACAATTCAGTTGAAAAGTAGAGGAAGAAAAAAATAGCAAACCAGTACCAAATCTAAATATTGCACTTGGACTTTAATGTATTGCTTATTATAGTTTGTCATTCTTCCAACTGTGAGTTTTTAAGTTAGTTCTAACTCATGATGACTTTGTATTTAACAGAAAAAAAATGCATTGATCAGTTCTTTACCAAATTTCTTATTGTTAATGCATGAGAGACTAGTATTGAAGCATTATGTCAAGGTGTTTCACTGAGAGACTCTCTAATTTTTTGGACCCCATACTTTGCTAATTGGATATTTATGAGAAATGCCTAAAATAAGCATTAATGTTCCTCATTACATTAGTTTGAAAACAGGGATTCTTCTTCTTCATTCCCTTTCCACTAAACAACATTTTCAGCACATGAGGAGACTGAAGAAACATACTTAGATGATACACACCTTACTAGTCAAAGAGAAAGTTTTTTGTCATTTTGAAACATTAAAATGGATTTTGCATTGTTTTTACCAAGTCAGTGTATCATGTGACTACTTTCCCACTGCTTATATGGATGCAGACTATAAGTACAAACTTCATTGAGATAGATAATTTTATTTTCTACCTTCATGAGGCTATTTATTGTTCTAATTTTCAATTTTTTGTTTACTTCACATTCAGATAAACAAAGACTTCAATCTTTGACCTTTATCAATGTCTTAAGAATTCCTTATTGTATCATCTGCATATCCCAGTTGATTTATGAGTCTTTTGCAATTCTAATGTGTATTCACTTTTATACCGTCTTGCTCATGACTGCTTTGTGCATTTCACAGACAAAATAAGTCAAATGGATAGCTGCTTGATAGATCTTTTTAATTTTGAAATATACACATCACCTTGTTCTGTTTAAGTGCTTTTCTCTTGATCCATACTCAAGTTCATATACATAGCCTTACCCAGGAATGTACCTGCAAGTGTTTCCTGTAGTTTGAAGTTATATTATGCTTACACGAAGAATGTGTATATATTGACCTTTCTTCTGAATTAAATTGATACCTCAGTGTTGTAAAGGATAGACCCAAATTAGGTTTTCTCAATTTTTACTACTGACCCCTGCTCTTGAGCTAATTATGACATTTGGATTTCACTCTTTTTTTCCCTTCAGTCTCTGTTCCTAATGTTTACACTTGATTAAACAAGATCTCAGAACAATTAGCAAGCTGTTGTTTTCCTTCATCTTGCCCCTCTCTGATGACAAGTGTGGCACATGAATCTCTAAACTACTGCTTGACCTCAGCCAGAGCTGGCTTGTCCACAAGGCCTGCATGAAACACCTATTCTGCTCCTCCAGAACATTTCATGATTTCAACATCACCCAAGTAACCTGGCTGTCCTAAAATCAAATAAAAGGCATAAAGGCTCCATGATAGCAAACCTCTAATAGTGCATACTATTTCCTTTAAATATTTTGATACAAAAATAGCTTGATCACTATGAGGGTAAATTCTTAAATGATAATATATAATCTATATGTAGATGATATAGATATATAAAACATTAGTATATATAAGCATACATACATTCACCGAAACAAAGTCTCACTTCTTTAACTATTGTTACAATTTTAAAAACATTACCTGCTATCTCTGGATCTGATTTCTAAGTCTATCTAACTAGTACTCTTCGTCTCAATACTAAATAGGACACAATTTAGTAGGACACTAAATAATATGGACAGGTTATGTTACTTTACTCATATGGTTTAAAAACTTGCAGGGTGAGTCAATTGTAACTGAGAAAACAGCACCACTCTTTTCTTTGTGAGAAAGCACAACAGTATATGTTCTTGAGTCCTAACTAAATGTTTTTGTGCTTCCCATAAAATCACTGTCACTTAATTTATCTGTAAAATGAATGCACCAATGTCAATGATATTCCATATTTTCCAGTTCTGTATTGATGTTGCTTTAAGGACTAATGCATTTCTGACCCATCTCAGCACCTTCCTGGTGTCACAGCTTCTGTGCCGGAATTATGGAGGTTTAAGTAGACAGGTCTCAGGCTCCAAAACCCACCCTCCCCTCATCCCTCTTTTTTTCCTCTATGTTTGAAATGAACTTATAAACCATCAAAGACTCCAAATCCACTTCAGTTTGACTTTTCCTTCTTTTGTAGCCACTCAGACCAATACTTGGATTGGAGGGGAAAGAACTCTGAAGGTTTTTTTTTTTTAAATGCTTACATAACCCCCACATTTTATTTTAAAATTTAAAGATTATCCAGATTTACAAAATCATAAGATCACTTTAGATTACAAAGGCTGACATATCAATAGCTTATTGATACTAAGGAAACAGTTTTAGTTTCAGTGTAGAAAAAAAAATTACACATGTAAAATGCTCCAAGCAAGGTCTAGGCAAGTTTTTTATTTGTTTGCTTTGTTTTTTTTAATAATAAAGGAAAAAATTGAGAGGTACTAATAGTTACAACTAGCGGGGCTGAGCCCCGGTGGCATAAGTGGTTGAGTGCGGACTGCGGCCCCATGGTCTTGGCGGCTCTCAGGAGCAGCACTGGGTAGCATCCATGACCACCAGAGGCAGGGATGGCCCCCCAAACAAACCATCAAACAAGACAAAACAATAGTTGCAACTTGCATAACAGCCTGAAAAATTTATTAGATGGAAGTATACATTTAATAGAAAAAAAAGATTTTTAAATCTTATTTCATTAGTATTAACTAAAATAAGCACGAAAGATAGATGAATACCAGCAGTCTGTTACCCTTTCTTAAAACAGAATTCGTAAGACAAAACAGATCTGATGACAGGTAGGGGAAATGGTCTGTTTTGAAGTGCTTCCAGACAGACATTACCACAGAGCAAAGTCAAGAATGACTGTGTGGTCCTTGCTGGTTAATGGATGAGGTGAAGTCAGTGGTGGAGCTGCTGCTGTTCAGCTTCAGCTTCTGCAGGGAATTGGCACGCTCTGTCTGCACAACCCAGACCTGGACCACAGTGAAGCCTTCTCTAGCAGGTTTGTGCATCCATAGTTCTGAAGTAAATTTAAATTCTTCTGAATCATAGTAGTCCACATGCCTAGTTTTCTTTCTGTAAGCCCTTTTTCTTATGTTTTGATGATTTAAAATCCAGCTGAATATCGAAATTGGCCAGTCTCCATGAAAGAACACCAAGATTTTCCAATCACAGTTAACCCTTTGAACAATCCTTCACAACTAAATCATATACTCCTACAGTAATCCAAAAGCTTCTCCTCCACAGAATAATCATGAAAAAAATCACTTAGAAACACATAAAAAGACAAAAACTAGAAGAACCATATTATGTAATATATTGTACAATAATTCATTAAGAGCCTATTATATAAAATCCATTAATATTTATCAATGGGTGTTAATGATACTTGTTATTGTGATTCCTGATTTTTTTGTAATCATTAGCAGTATTTGCAAACATGGATGATCTTGCTGGACTTTTTATCACACTTAAAATTCAGATTTCTTTTAGAAAACATAGATCAGAAATCCTCTCATTTTTCTTATAAGTTGCTGTAAGACAGTCAGTCATTCTCAAACTTCCTAATGCCAACCTTCTTTCCTGACCCTTAAAACAGTTTGCTATTGTTATTATCTTTGTATTTCTGCATGTAGGTGTATATGTTGGACATTGGGTTTTTTGTTGTTGATGTTTTCATTGTTTTGTTTTCTTTGGTTTCTTCATTTTGGGATGCCTTTTGTGTGCATCTTGTTTTCTCTGCAGGTCTCTCTGTATGGACCACTCATGGATGGGTGGTCTGGGGGTGGGGCAATGAGACTGATGGTTCCAGGGTGGATGTGGTGGGTGGTGGTGTTGGTAGGCCTGGGGATGGGGGTGTAGCGGGTGGTTCAAGGTAGGTGGCAAGGGCGGGTGTGGGAAGTCCAATAGGGATTTATTAAGACTAATGTAAGAGAGAAATTTTGAGACCCAAATGGAAGTTGAGAATGATGGTGGTACAAGAGGAGTATAGGGAAATAGAGAAAAGAACTGAGGGATAGAAGGCATTTATAGAGGTCTAAATACTAAAATGTACATAGGTGAATATATTTATATATGACGATGGAGGAATAGATCACTATGCATATACTTATAGGGCTAATATTAGGACAGCAGATGGGCATTGGACCTGCACTCAAGCACTATCTCAGTGCAAGAACATTTTGTTCTATTAAATTGGCATTCCATGATGTGCACCTCCCTGACACAACCACTGAAAACAAAAGTGTGCATAAGCTAATGTGATGAAGAGAGCTGATGGTGCCCAGCTATCAAAAGGTGTAGCGTCTGAGGTCTTAAAAGATTGAAAGTAAACAAGCAGCCATCCATCTCAGAAGCAACAAAACCCACAAAGAAGAAGCAGACCAGCTTGTGTGACCAAGAGATGCGAAAGAGATCAATAATCCGGTTTCAAGAACTAATAATCATAGCATTATATGCTCACTTTCCTGATATGATTGCTGTTGACAAATGTGTGCATAAGCAAATGTGATGAAGGAAGCTGATGGTGCCTGGCTATCAAAAGATTTAGCATCTGGGGTCTTGAAGAGACCATCTAGCTCAGAAGTAGGCCCACATTGGAGAAGCACACCAGCCTGTGCAACCATGAGGTGTCAAAGGGATCTGGTATCAAGCATTAAATAACTAAAAAATATATCATCATAAATGAGGGGGAGTGCAGATTGGGGACCCAGAGCTAATCAATAAGTAATGCGACATCCTCTTATAGAGGGCTTTCTGTGAGGAGATGAGCCAATTGAGGTAAAGTGTAGTAGTAATTAAATGTGCAACTTTCCTCTGGTTCTCAAATGCTTCCTCCCACAGACTATCATGTTCCCAATTCTACCAGACAGATTCAGCTAGACCAGGGATGTACACTGGAGTCGGAAACATGGGAAATTTAGGATAGATGATCCCTCAGGACTAGTGGGGTGAGTGGTGATTTTTGGAGGGTGGATGGATAGTGTAGTAAAAAGGGGGAACTCATTTTAGGGATCTACATATGATCTCCCTGGGGTGCGGACAGCAGCGGGTGGGGGTGGGTGGATGAGGTGACACATTGGACAGTATACGATGTGAAGTAACAACAATTTGTAAATTATTAGGGGTACATGGGGCAGGAGCGGGAAGGGGGAATATGGGAAGCTGGAATTTAAAATAGTAACTAGAGGAAAAGGGGAAAGAGAAGCTTAAGCCAGGGGCTCAAATAGAAAATGTTTGGAAATGAATGTGGCAACATGTGTACAAATATGCTTAATACAAATAATGTACTGAATATTATAAAAGCTGTAAGAGTCCCCCATAAAATCTATATTAAAAAAGATGAAAAAAAAAACAGTTCCTCATGTTTTGGTTACCTCCAAACAAAAAAATTATTTTCGTTGCTACTTTATAACTGTAAATTTGGTACTGTTTTGAATTATAATGTAAATGTCTGATATGCAGGATGTATTTCCATTGTTACAATGTTACAATTTGAACATAATTAAAGCATCACAAAAACAATATACAATTATATATTGCATGCATCTATAATATGCAATTATATATTGTAATTATTTCTAATTATGAATAAATGAAATTTTGTCTGGGTGCATGATGTAGCATGGGTAACAGTCTTCACATCAGGTACTCTTTGTGGGCATATCTAAATGTGGACAGACCCGCCTATTCCTAAGACCATCAGAAATATGTTGCTTTCCAATGGTCATAGGTGAGTGTTGTGAAGGGGTCCTTCAATCCTCACAGATATTGCAAACCAGAGGGTGAGAACTGCTGCAGGGTAAGAAGGTAGAAGACCATAGATACATTCAAGATAATGAAAATTAGATTATACTACTTTGCAAGAAAGTAAAACTTTAAAAATAGTTTATTTTAAATCAAAATATTATTGACAGCAAAGATCTGCAAATATCCTCAGTATTATTAAACTGTAATCTAAAAGTAATGCCATCTGTACAAATTATTTTGCATTATATTTATTTGATAATTTTTCAAATTGAAATTGTGTTGTTTTTAATATATTTTATTAAAACAATAAAGTATAGTATTGATATGAAAAATGGTAGATGAACATAAAATAGTTTAAATGTTGCTACCTTAATTTCAGTTAAATGATTTGAATTGATGCATGTGTTAAAATGTTCACAATTCTGTCATTTTTATTTATGTATTTATTTATTTAAATTTTAATATCATTTTATAGGGGGCTCTTAAAGCTCTTATAAAAATATGCACATCTACTGTATCAAGTATATTTGTACATATGTTGTCGCCATCATTTTTAAAACATTTTCTTTTTTCTTGCTTCCTTCGTATTAGCTCTTCTTTTCCCCTCCCTCATGAAGCCTTGATAATTTATCAGTTATTATTATTTTCATAACTCACACTGACTGCTGTCCCCCTTCTCCCATGGTGTCGTTTCTCCTTGGTGGAGGGGTAGGTTATATGTCCATCATTGTGATCAGTTCCTGTTTCTACCCCTTCTCCCCCCACGTTCCCCCTATGCTCTTGGTATCACTGCTCTCATTGTTAGTTTTGAGGGTGGGATAGGTAGGTTTATTGTGCCAACCTGACCAAAGAACACATGTGAATTTAATAAGGTCTCAGTTTAATTGAAGTGTGGAGAGCTAAATCGTTCAGTGAGCCAAGCCTTTCTTGTCTTTGACTCTCTGATGGTTGAACCAGGGTGCTAGTTCTTAGCTAGTTCTCTGACTCAGCTGGCCAGGCTCACTTTTTGTCACACATCCCTGAGGAAAAGCCACATGGCCCTTCCCTGATGCAGCCCTTGGTGCTGGACCAGCCCCATGGAGACCCCTGCCACCGCTGAAATGCTTATGCAATCACTGATTAGATTTTCCTCCTGTGTTCTGCATCATTGCATGTGTTTTGTGAGTTTGAAGAGGACTTTGTAGATTGGGCTAATGCTGAACTTGAGGGCATGAACAGCACTGTGTTGGGATGCTTTCTTAATGTATACTTAACCCTTTATAGAAAACTCTCTCTTATACACATATGAGTTTCTGTAGCTTTGTTTGTCATCTACCCAGAAGGAATTACCTGCCCTGGATTCTGTGTGTCAAAAGCTTTTATGTGTATCAGTGTACATTCTCTGGTCTAGCCAGGTGTGTAAGATAGAACTGGGGTCATGATAGTAAGGGAGATGAAATATTAAAGAACTTGAGACTGTTGAGTGTTTCATCAGTGCTATACTGCATTCTGCCTTGTGAGCATACACTGTTACACTGTTCCTCTCTTCCTTGGGAGGCTTCTGTGAGAAAATGCCCAATTGTCTTGTTTTTTCTGAACCTCATCATTCCTTTTGAAATGGTTCTTCTGATGTCTAATATCTGTTCCTATTGACATCTTGTGAATGCACAGGTTGGTGTACTTCTTCCAGGTGGATTTTGTTGTTTCACAGCTAGATAGCTGCTTACTTAATTCAAGATTTTAAAGCCCTAGATACTGTATCATGTAATAGATGGGCAATATCAGTATTCTTCAACACATTAGCCTATGTACCCATTTTATCTTCTGTGATGCTGTTTGGATGGTGAGCATAATAGAATACAAGGTTATTAGAACAAAGTATTCTTGAATTTAGGCAGCACTTGAGTAGAGGCCATTTTTCTACATTGACAATCTATAAATATATGTATGTTGACCTATATCCTTATTGTTATATATTAATATATTTACCTATGTACAAGCCTATGTTTATACCTCTCTGAATATCTTTGGCCTCTAAGTTCTTTCCTCTAGTTCCTTTTATTTTCTTCCTGCCCTACTACCACGTTTGACGTTCGTTTGACTCTCTATACTTCCTTTCAGCTACATTTACACTTGATCAAACCCCACCAGGAATTGCACACCCTCCTTGTCATCAATTTTAGATCTCTTGTTGTTCCCATCCCTGAGTTAGCTGGCTCTACCCTCCCTTTCCCCAACTTCCTCCTCTTCTTGGTACTGTCAATCTTGCTGATTTATCCTCAGGGTTGTTTATCCTGCCTATCTTATATAGATGGATATAGGGAAAAAAAGAAAAACAAAAAAAATAGCCTATGAATAGTTCCATGTGTTATGTGAGTCTGAAGAGGGATGTATAGACTGGCATTGCACATTTGGAGTAATGGATTTGATATGAACTGGGTAAGGGTGTTTTCTCAATATACAATTTCTCTTTTATATAAAGCCCTTTCTTATACACATATGCTTGTCTATGAGTTTTTCCCCTCAAGTCTACCCAGACTGATATAATACAGTTTAAGAAAAGCAAAGCAAATCATTTTTATTATAAAGATTTATAACTATTTAGTTATAAGAACTAAATTTCAAATGTCACCTCTATTTGTATGTTTGTTATAATATATTAAAATCAAAGTAAATTCACAGCACATAAGGAAGCAAACTGTTCGAGCCTGCATTGAAATGTACTGGATTCATGATAGCGGTGGCTAAAAAACCCTCAATGAGCCAGAATAAGAGTATGTGTTTCATTGGTGCTACACTGTGCCCTGGTTGACTCATCTCTTCCTTGGGACCTTTCTGTGAGGGGATGCCCCATTGGATCTCTGCTGCAATTTGCCTCATTCTCAATAACATGTTTTGGTGTTTATTTGTTTGGGGTCTCCTTATACCTGTTACCTAATCCCATCAACATCTCATGATCATACAAGCTAGTGTATTTCTTCCAAGTGGGTCTTTTGTTTTCCATCCCAATGGCCACATTTAAAATTTTGAATCTTTAAGATCTCAGATGCTATATCTTTTTTGGGGGCGGGGAGAGGGCATCATTTCCCTCTGGTGGGAGTGGGAGGTCCAGTCTTGCTCCTGGAGAGTTACTGCTGCATTTGAACCACCAACTCAGTGGGTCAGTCCTGCACATAATCACTATGCCAACAGGGCTCAGCCTTCTATATTTTTTGATAGCTGAGCACCCTCCCTTTTTTTTCACCACATATGCTTATGCACCCATTTTGTCTTCAGTGATTTTGCCAGGAGGGTGAACATCATGGACTGACAGGTTATTAGAACAAAGCAGTCTTGTATTGAAGCAGGGGTTTTACAGGGACTCAAAGTCCATCCCCAACTTTTTTTATTGTTAATATTGTCTTTTTATTTTTCCTCTTTTTATTCAATTTTTCATTTTCTTTCTTTTATTGTTGGTTTGGCCTACCTATGTAAGGTATGCATTGGAAGCAAGCTAATGGAGAAAGTGAAGGGACTAGCAGTTCTAGAAGGACTTGAAGGGAGGAGGAGGTGCAGAGAGGGAATGATGAGCAAAGAAAACCATAGGCAGTGGAAAAACTATAGAATTAAAATCAACAATAAGAAGAATTTAGAGATCTTGAGGGTATTGGGGCAATGGCAATCTATCTGTGAGGAATTACTAAAAGGTGGAAAAAGGGCAAGCCTGATTATGGGTCAGGAAGAAGGTAAGAGAAAACAGAAAAAGCAAAGCTACAGAAAGGGGAATACACATAGGTGTGTACATATGTAAATAGATTAATTCATAAAAATAGAGCTATTGGCCTATGTATATATATTTATATGGAAGAGTACTACTTTGAATATATCATACTTGGATTTTAAGAACATCTTGAGAAGAGAGAAGAGACTTGACATAATGAAAACTAATAACTGAACACCTGTTGTACTATGAGATGGCATCAAGATGTCACTCATGAAGGGAGAAAACGATTTTTAAAGAGAGAGTCCATAATAAAAAGTTCAATTTGAGTATTAGAACAGATTCTGAAACTTGTTCTTAATCATATAATAGCTAAAAATGTAAGAATTGATGATGTTAAATAATTAAACAAAACATTTCAAAGGACAACTCAAAAAGACAAATTAATATATTATAATGGAATCTGCAAGGAACTAGAAATAAATACCACAAAGGAAGAACATCCTTAGCATATTTTTAAGCTGAAATAACTCAAGAAAAAATCCAAGACTCACGTGTCAGTGTTAAAAGTTTCTATGTGCAAAATATTGAATGATGTAGGAAGCAACAAAAGAACATGAAAAAAATACTGGGTCATTTTATCAAATTAACTAGTCAACATCCAATGTTTCAAGAAGTAGCTGAGCAAGGGCCAGTGATATCAAAGGAAGAAGTTCAAACTGTCCTGAGAGATTAACCCCAAACAAGAATCCAGAAATTATTTTCTTTTTTAAAAATCATTTTATTGGGGACTCATACTCTTATCACTATCCATACATCCATTCACTGTGCCAAGCACATTTGTACATTTATTGTCATCATCATTTTCAGCACATGTTCCTTCTACTTGAGTCCTTGGTATCAACTTCTCATTTCCCCCCCTGCCCCACCCTCCCTCATGAATCCTTGATAATTTATAAATTAGTATTAATTGTTCATCTCTTTCACTGACCAATATCTCACTTCACCCACTTTTCTATTGTCCATCCTCCTGAGGAGAGGAAGGTATAGGGAGATAATTGTGGTTGGTTCCCTCTCCCCCTCATGGCTACTCTTAATATTAATTCTGAGGGTTTTATCTGTTCTAATGAATCCAGGAATTTGTGGAATTCCATTTAAAATGCTTCAACCTTCTGAAGAAGCACCAGATTTGATTTAAATCTGAAAGACAGCTATATCCAACTGCCTGGAAGCGACCCATATTTGTAACCATTCCTAAAGTATGGAATAATGTCATTAATATAACATTCAAATATCATGTTGCTGAAGATCCTTCAACAGAGTTTGCAGCAGTGTATAAAAAAGAGATCTCAGAGATTCAGGGACATTTGTCAGATAAGCTAGAACAAGGTGCGTCATTGCTCATGTCAAATGAAACCTGATTAAAAACAAAGAATACCGGGGACATGGGTGTACTTGTGTTTTATTGTCTAAGCATATGTATTCAATTGAATAATAGAAAAGTATAGATATCATTGAGAGAAATAGAAATTCTAAAACACATCACTGTACTCTGGTGGAATATTTCTATAGAATAACAGGTATTTTTTTATAGAACAAGAGAATACTGCATAGATTAAAGCCAGGAAAAGCCATATTATTCAATTTGTATGCTGAACAAATCGTCAGAGAAACTGGATTATGTAAATAAGAATGTGGCATCAGGACTGTAGGAAGGGTTATAAGCAACCTATGATATGCAAATGCCAAAACCATCCTTGCTGACAGTGTGGAGGATTTGAAGCACTTACTTAGGAAGATCACTCATTGTAGCTGCCAGTATGAATTATAACCCATTGTAAAGAAAATTAAAATTCTACCAATTGAACCAATAGGCAGCATCATGTTTAGCAGAGTGAACCTTGAAGTTGTGCAGGATTTGATCTTGCTTGGATCCCTAATCAGTGCTCATGGAAGCAATAATCAGACATCAAGTAACACATGCCTTGGGTAAACAAGACTTTAATATTTTGAAAAGGAAATATGTTAACTGTAGTGTCTTAAATTTCTCCCACGCATGTGAAAGTTTCCCAGTGAAGAAGGAAGAATAAAGAATACTGATGCATTTGAATTATGATATTGGTGAAGAATATTTAAGGTTCCATGGACTGCAACACAAACAAACAAATCTGTCTTGGAAGAAGTGCAAGAATACTCCTGAGAGGCTAGGATAGAAAGATGCTCCTTCAAGTACTTCTGAATATTATCAGGAGAGACCAATTCCTTGAGAAAGAACCATACATGGGAAAATTGAGACTCAGAATAAAAGGGAAATGCCTGCAACAACATAAATGGACACAGTGACCAAAACGATGGTTTTCAACTTAAGCACAGTTGTCAGGATGGCACAGAACTGGACAGTATTTTGTTTTGTTGTCCACAGAATTATTATTATGAGTCTAAACCAATTCAATGGCAACTAACAAGACAGTAAATATTCCTGAGATTAGATGGCCTCCTTTTCTCCTGGGTAATGACTGGTGAATTTGAATCACCAAGGAGTTGGCAGTTCATCTCCTACCCAATGGGATCATGAATTGTATATGAGTACAGATCTGAAATATGTTCTAATATATAAATATGTGTTTCATACATATGTATAACCCATTCAGTAGATTAATACACATTTAGAACTCTGTCTTAAAACAGTATCAAAATTAAAATATCATAATTAAACAAATAAAGTTTGAACCTATTCTCTATAATGCACACAATTATTGGAAATGAAGTGTTTCACTGGCACTCACTCATATGTGCATATGTAAAAAAAATTAAATAGTGATTTTCTCGAGATTTTTAGTGTGGGTGTGAAATCTGTCTATGTAGAATTTTTGGTAAACATGCCATCTTGCTCACATGTTACTGCCTTTATATCAGGCAGGTTTGTGTTAATTTTCTCTGATTTGACATTGACAAATTTATGAAAATTGCCAGTTTGGATTAATTAGTTTCACTTTAAACTCATGAACAATGTCTTAAAGTGGATGCTTAGTTTTATACAGTTTCCATAATAAATTTTCCTGTCTCTTAGGGAAAGAATTTAAAAAACCCACTAACATTGCCTCTAAAATTCATGTGCAGTTAATCTTCCTTCTTTATTAATTTAAATATGTGAAAGAAAATTTAATATATGCATGCATATATGTAGACATTTAGCACACATACAAATATGCAAATATGTACATGTCATGTACATGAAAACTTCCAGCACTTGTCTATCAGTTTGTCACATTGTGGTGGCTTGTGTGTTGCTGTGATGCTGGAAGTCATATCACTGGCATTTCAAATGCCAGCAGGGTCACCCTAAGTGAGCATGTTTCAGTGGTGCTTCCATTCTAAGTTTAGACAAGGAAGAAGGAATCTGCAAAGGAGTTGGGTGAAAGTAACTGCTGCAACCCTCATGCATCATTTTGAACCATTGTAAGACACTGAAGGCATAATGAATGGACGCAGAACATTATCTGAGGTCGGGTCTGAGCATGGGCCCCTTGTGTCAGAGAGCACTTGAAATAAGACAAAGAATTACTTTCTTGGAGTGGCTCCCATAATGACATGAATGGAGTAAAGCCTGGAGGAGTGGAATCTTCAGAATCTTCATTGGCTGATGAGGCACAACACGATGTAAGAAAAAATAGCCATGGTCATGGGATGGTTTGCTAATGAAAATAGTATATAACAATAGCTTTAATAAATCAAAGTATGATATATGGCATAGTTCATTAAAATGTACTATAATTTACAAAAAAGAAAATATAGCTGCATAGTGTTCGATTGATTGGAACTTGAAATATGTGAAGTATGAGTCTAGGAAAATTAGAAATGGGCAAACATGAAGTAGGACACAAAAAGATGGATGTCTCAGGCATTGGTGAGCTGATAAAGACTGATGTTGACCATTTTGAATCAGAAAATCATATGATTTATGGTGCCAAGAATTCCACAAGTAAGAGGAATGGCAAAAAATTCCTTGTCAAAAAGTAAAAAAAATGCATTTCAAAATCAATCTTGAAATACAGGACTGTCTGTGATAGGATCTTGTCTCCAAAGAAACCCAGTCAGTACAATTATTAATCAAATTTATGCTGAATTATATGAAGGACAATATGGTATAAGGATTTGGGGAAGGTTATAAGCAAGCTGCAATATGTGGATGTCACAACTTAGCTGGCTGAAAATGAGGACATGAAGCAATTGCTGCCAAAATCAAGAATCACTGCTTTCAGTTTGGACTTCAACCCATTGTAAAGAAGACTAAAACTTGAACCAATATATCACATCATGAAAATTGGTTGAGGTTGTCAATGATTTTGTCTGGGATATACAATCAATGCTCATGGAAGCAGTAACAAGGGACCAAAAGACACAATGCATTTGCTAAGCCTGCAGCAAAAGACCTCTTTAGAATATTGAACAGCAGGGATGTTACTTTCAGGATTGAGGTGCTCCTGACCCGAACCTGGTCACCTTATATACTTGTGATGATGAAAGTTGAATAAAGAACATGGGAGAGACATTCATGCATTTGAATTGTAGTGCTTGTGAAGAACACTGATGATACCACGAACTACAAAACCAATCAGCATTGCAAAATGTAAGGCCAGAGTGCTCCTTAGAAGCAAGAATGACAATGCTGAGCCATAAAACTTGGACATGCATGTTAGGAGAGACTGATATTTGAAGACAGAAATCTTGCTCAGAAAATTGGAACAGCAACCCAAAGGAAGAATGCTCTTAGGAGTTCATTTGGCAGTGGGTACAACAATGGGCCCATGCATCGGAAAGGTTAGGAGGACGGCACAGGATGGTGCAGTGTTTTGTTCTGTTGAGCATGGGGTCATTGTGGCTTGGAACTGACTCAATGGCAACTAAAACAATGAAAATGCAGTTTGACATCACCAGCCATTCTTCAAAGGAAAGATGTTGTTTTCTAATCTTGTAAAGAGTAGCAGCCTTAGAAAGCCATAGAGGCGGCTGAGCCCTGGCTTAGTGGTTGAATGTGGGACTGTGTCGCATTGGTTTGGTGGTTCAAATCCTGCAGCAGCTCTCTGGGAGCAAGGCAGAGTAGCTCCCACGACCACCAGAGGGCAGTGATAACCGCCCCCCCCAAAATAAAAGAAAAAAAGAAAGCCAAAGAGGCACTTCTACCCTGCCCAATAGGGTCAGTAAAAGTTATCATTTACTAGATGACGGTGAGTTTGGTTTGGGTGAGAATCAGAAAACTAGAGACAAAAATAGCATCTATTTCAGAAGGTATTTGATTTGATTAAAGGACATTATCATAAAAAGTGTTTGAAATATGCAAGTGCTCAAAAGGATAGTTATTTTCACCAGGATTATTATAAAACCCTTTTGTGTTTGTATGTGGAGTTGCTTGCTAAATTTTGGTACAGAGAACCCCTGCTACTTTGGAGTTATCATTATCCTCATTTCTCTTCACTGCCTGTAGATTAAGTAGAAGTCCATCCATGTCCTCTCAAATAAATATCTAATCTAGTTTTGTTGAGTGACTACAAGCAAAATGCAAATATATATTTATATATATTTATTATATTATATATATATAGACACACACATCCTAATTGTTCAATTGGCCACGCACATTTAATAACACTTAAACTCAAGATTGATCCATGGAGTTGATGAATTATCCCAGCATTCCATTAGAGCTACTTCATATCTCAGTAAAATAGAGACAGCTTTTTATTTCTTTTGCTAAATTGAAAAGAGATAAAGATGTCAACATCTGAGAGAAATAATCATGCATTATATTTGTTTGTACTATACTCCACACTAAGTGAATATTCTTGTTCTAAAACAAGAACAATTATTTGTTAATAGTAATCTATTACTATTAACTATTACTAATCATAATCCAGTAATCTGTATCTGGAAAGAAACATAGTTTGAGAGGAAGAGACAAAGACTGCAAAGTGAAAAAGAAGTTCCAAAAACAGTATGAAGTACATTTGTGTTAAATAATATAAACCAAGGAAAATGTTTAGTCTCCCATTTAAAAGCCAATTTTTGCTTTTGTAGTATACATTTGAAAAATAAAAAATAGCTACATTTTCTTTCTTCTTGCTTGTATATGAGTGTAATAATAACAGACCTTTGGTTTTTCTTATCATTTAAATTTCTCCAAAGCCCTGTGCTAAATGTTTTAGTCTGGGTAACTACAGAAACAAACTCATAGACACACACATGGATATAATGGAACGGTTTTTATACAAGAGGAATGGGACATTGAGAAAGCATCCCAACCCAGTTCAGCCTAAAGTCATAAGTCCAATATTAGCCCATATGCTCAATATCAGTCTGTAAAGTCTCCTTCCAACTCATGAAGTCACAGGCCAGTGGGTACAGAGTTCTGGTGTTGGCAGGGATCTCCCCATGGCTCCTTGCTTCCAGGGTTCAGGGTCCATCAATCGCATCCAATGGTGGTAGAAGCAACTCAGCACTGGCAGGGCTCTCCCCATGGCCTCTCCAGTTCAGAGGTCCGGTTCCATGAGGCCAAGGCCATGTGGCTCCTCCTTGGGCTCCTTCAGCTCCTCGAACACTGCCATCCTGTCCTTTCCACAGTTCATTGTCTCTCAGACTAACTCCCAACAACTCATGAGATAGCTTCTCATCTCCATGAGGGAAATATCACGAGATTTCCCAGACATCTCAGAGGAAAGCATGCCCACTTGGAGGCCTTATTGACTACTCAGTGACTATCTAAAGATTAACAGGCTAGACTCCACCCGTACATCTCAATCATGAAATTAACATAAGTGCATGACCGCTACGTTATATATTAATTAATTAATATATATTAAGTGCCTTCCATGGTCAAAGAAATGTTCTAGACATTTGAGAGATATGATGAATAAATAATATTGAAAAAAATGTCTGCATTCACTCTACCAGGGGAAGGCAAAAACAAATAATTAACAATAAAAATGAACAATAATACTAAATAAATATCCCCTCCAGTAAAGTAATCAGTATTCTGTAGTTTTCCAGATTTAAAAATGGTCTTAATACCATAAGGATATAACTATATTTGATTTTTAACTTTGAACACAGTGTACCTGCCAATTGTTAAGTCTTAACAATGTGTAGCACCACATTAATTCTTTTTGAATTAATTATCAAGATTCTCATTGTTACAGCTCAAATGCATTTTCATTGTTCAGGTTTCTATGCATCAAAATCTCTAGTTATGAATCAGTATTCAATAAACATTGGTAGCAGGTTGTGGTAGGATTGTTAGGTGCCCTCAAGTTGAATCTGAATCATCGGGACACAGTGTACGATGGAACAAAAGATTGGCCTGTCTTGGCTTTTATGTTCAAACCTGAACTACCTTGTCAAGTATTTTCTTTTTAACTGCTCCTCTAGTTTACCAAGCATGAGCTCCTTCTCCATGAATTGATCTATCCCACTAAGATGTCCAACATACACGAGGCAGAGTCTTGGTAGCCTGGCCTCTAAGGTGCATCTTGATTAAACTTCTTCAAACCATTTTTGTTTTTCTATTTGTGGTCAATGGTACTTTTCTATCATCTTTGCTATCACCATACTTCAAGTACACCAGATTTCTTCAGTCTTCTTTACTGCGTGTTCAACTTTCACATGCATAGGAGGGGATGAAAACACCTAGTTTGGTTCAGGTACACCTTAATCCTCAAAATAACACAGTTGCTCTTCAACACATTAAAGAGTTCTTACGCAGCACATTTACCTAATGAAACTTATCTTTTGATCTCTTGACTGCTACTTCCATGAGCATATAAGGTAGATCCAAGAAAGATGAATTTCTTGAATATTTCATTCTTACCCACATATGAAGATGTTACCTATTGGTCCAGTTGTGAGGATTTTCATTTTCTTTACATAGAGCTATACCCCATACTGAAGATTACACCCCCTGATCTTCATTACATAACCCTTATGCACACCTTTCCTGATTTTAAACAAATGCAACATTCCCTTGCTCTGTTCACAGGGCTGACTCTTGATTCAATATTGTTCAGCAAGAGCACAGTGTAATGTTCAGAGTTCCTATTCTTCTCAGAGTTATCGTTGCTTTTTTTGTGATCTATAATGTTGAATGTCTTGAATGTAATGTCAATTATATTGTTTCATAATGTAAACATTCTGTTGGGTCACCTTTCTCTGGAATGGGTACAGACATGGGTCTCTCCCAGTCAGTTGGCAAGTAGCTGTCTTCTAAATGTTTTGGTAAAGAATAGTAAGTGCTTCCAGAATTAGACAGCTTGTGGAAACATGCCAATTGCAATTCCATTAATGCTGCCTAATTTTGTCTAATTCCACCAATTTTGGCTAATGTTTTCAATGCAGCTTGCATGTCTTCAATACCAGAATTTCCTGCTTGTTTGCTACCTCTTGAAATACTTGAGGGTCTATTTTTTCCCTTTTGGTATAATGACTCTGTGTATTCTTTCCAACTTGTTTTGATGCTTCCTTTATCATCCAATATTTTGTCCAGGAATTGCTCAGTAATGCAGTTTGAGACTGAATTTTTCTCTTGAATTCTTGCTGGTGTAGTAGTGATGCACTGGATTACAATCCATGTCCTCAGTAGTTCAAACCACCAGCAGTTCTGAGGGGTAAAGTTTGGACTTTCTACTACCTTAAGCAATTACAGCTTCAGAAACCCACAGGGGTTGCTATCAGTCAGAATTAATTCAGTGGCATTGAGTTTGGTTGTTGAGTGAGTGCACATGTTTGCCCTCTTGGTTTTCTAATTCTAGGTCTTTGAATTTTCATTTTAAAATTTTATTTTGTTGTCTTCATTTGCCCTTGGAAATTTTCTGTTTAGTTCTTTGACTTCATCATTTCTTTCCATAACCTTATCTACTCTAGGATTAAGATTAAACTTCAGGATATCTTTTGACACACACTTTGATCTTTCTTTTTAATGATTTTTTGCTTTCTTCATATATAATGCTTTGGGGGCAATCCCACAACTTATCAGAACTCTGTCATCAGCATTTGGTGCAACCAATCTATTCTTGAGGTGTTCTCAAAAGTTGAGTAGGATACACTCAAGGTTATATACCAGTTATCATGATCTAGTTTTCTTTTCTGCAACTTTACCCTGAATTTACATATGGACAATTGATGGTCTGTTTAGCAGTTGACCTGTGATCTGGTTTCAGCTATTGATACTGACTTTCTCCATTGTCTTTTCCCACAGGTGTAATCAGTTTGATTTCTGTGTATTCTCTTCCATGTCCACCTGCATAGTAGCCTATTGTGTTAACAAATGTCTTTTCTTTCAATCAGTTGTTGGTCTTGCAAAATTCTATCGTGTAACTTCCAGCTTCATTTCTATTACCAAGACTATTCTACTACAATTCTTCCCTCTTTATTCTAATGTTTGCATTCCAATCTTCAATCATTATCAATTCATCTTGATTGCATGTTTGATGAATTTTTAACGGTGAAATTTGATAGAATTCTAAATTTCTGAATCACCAGCTCTGGGGAATGGTGTATACATTTTAATGATAGCTATATATTTTAAACTTATCTCGATTTGGATAAATATGATCCTTTAGCAGAGAGTACTGTACTTCAAGGTAGATCATGAATAACTTTTTTGAAGATAAATGCAAAACCCAATTAAGAAGCATGATCTTAATTGAGATGCCTCATGTCAATTATGTCATTCCCAGCACAGTAAATCATAGAACTTCCTGATTTTAAATGGCCAATACCAATCCATTTCAGCTCACAAAGACCCAGGTAATTGAATTTTAAGAGTTCTATTTCACTTTCAGTAACTCCCAATTTTCCTAGATTCATACTTTGTACATTCCATGTCCCAACTATTTATATTTGAAACTGTTTCTTCTAATTTTGAGTCATAACCATCAGCTTTGGTTCTGCAGGTTTTATTTCTTCGTTATCACTCTTGTTGACTCTCTTTTCAAAAGACAGGCATTTCTCAGCCATGTTTTGAGTGTCCTTTGACCAGAGAGATATCAGCTGGCACTATTTCTGGAAATGTTCTCTTTGTATTCATGAGATTTTAGATAAATGAATATTTAACTGGCTATCCATAACATTTTAGTTGTTAGGTCCACTAAAGTGAACAGCTTATTCCTTCTTAGTCTTATCTTCATAATCTCTTTATTTTTTGTGACTCTGATGTTATTTGAATAATCAGTGGCTTAGCTTACAGATTCACAATAATATACCAGGCATTAAAATACAACTGACCGACAAGAGGTCTGATAGCATCTACATATGTGAAAATACACAGATATATAAGAATATATGCTGTGTAGACTGTGTGAAGATCTACATCTTTATATATATATA